>JALPQI010001031.1:0-17390 GCA_025490895.1 Thaumatotibia leucotreta
AGTACTCGTCCTATTAATCACGCCGACAAAGTGGTACAGTCACGTCTAATAATATGTATACATTTCGGAACGTATGGCAAAGGCATAAGGTTCAAAGTCGTATACATATTATTAGAGCCGACCGTACCTAGAATAAAATATGTAAAAGTGGGGATGTTTTTTTTTATATTCATGTGATCTTATAGTGATGTGCTAAATAGGTATTCTAAAAAGAATAAGGGATAATCATACAGAGAAAAAAAAATCTATCCTGCTTCCTTTAAATTTTGATCCTTGGGTAAGAAAATATGAAATAAATCTTGAATGGGTTTATAGAATACTTTCGAATAGAACAATTCCGAACATCATCTGTCCAGCTGTTTTTATTTTGTTATTGAATGTGAAACAGGCCGTAAATGTACATATTATTATGAACACAGTAACTGTACGAAAAGTATCAAAACACGCTGCGAAATTAACAATTCAAGTCGGCCCTCATAACGAGAGAATGAATATTCAGACTGATGAGCCTGTGTTCCAATCAAGGCGAATAAATGTACAATTCATGTTTAACAAGGACATTCTGGAACCTTCTAAAAATTCTGGAAGCATCCATGACATGTGTACTGCTTGCAACACACCTCAGATAGTGGCTGGAAGATTGCAAAAAATGGTACATAGTAAAATTAAGGCCTTAAAGAAAACAAAAATCACGGTCGTGTCAATATATGTAGATATCTCTATGTAAAGCATATGTTTGCATATAAGCATATTTAAGTGTACATGTTTTCTAAATTAGAACTCATATCATAGCCTACCTTCTAATAAAAAAAAATAAAAAATAAAATAAATAAATAAAAATAGTCATGTTGTGTACATATTCTTTTGGACTGTAATCTGGCTTTAAGTGTCTAATTGTATGTATTTCTTGGTCAAATAGATTACTGTCTGTTTTATATACCTATTAAATAAAAATAAAAAATAAAATAAATTTTGTAACGAAAGTTAGTCAAACTAATTATTATTGTGTAGTCTGTCCAACATCCTTTGGCAGAAGAAAAGGCGTCAAATTTTAAAAAATGTAGCGAGTATTGTTGATCGCTCATAGATTTTTTTACGTATTTTTTCACTACCAAAAGTTGTTACACAAAACGTAACTACGTAACACAAAAAATGTGACATTATGTTTTGGTTTCATTAAAGACCTTTAGCTACACTCGCAGTCAATAAATAAGTAGGGGTCACGTGGATTTTTTCATAGAAAATACTGGAAACAAGCTATTTATAATACAAGTGGAACCGTTTTTAACATCAGATTGTATTGGAATTTCCCTGAAGTTTTCGAAGAAAAACACGGAACTTTATCCTCAGATGACTCCGTAGATATAAAAATAGCAACTCATGATTAAAAAACTCGTATTACCATAAATTTTAGGTGCTTTTTTTTAACGGTCTACATTTTTGTCTATACAAACCGACCTAACGACAATATAAAAGTTTTTTTGGATTTATTTATAAATTTAGGAAAATTCCAATACAACCTGATTTAAAAATAGATTTTACCTGCACTATAAATATTTTCAAAAAATATTTGAAATATACGTATGCATTATTTTCTATGAAAAAAAAACACATGACCCGTATTCATTGACCGAGTGTGTATGTAAAGTTTGGGAAACTCATAAGAGACTCATAAGAGTCTGTCAAATAATATTTCCCAAACTTCCTTCGTAAGTAAGATAACTTACTTACGACCTTTTGATTTGCGTCGTTAACAATAGAAAAGTGCTCGACTGCTGATTGTTTAGTAAGTGTTAACGTAAAACAAAAGGTCATAAGTGAGATAACAGTCGGTCAAATAATATTTCCCGAACTATACAAATTTTATCTAATCGACCCAGTAACATTACTTTCTGAAACGTGGAAATGTTACTAGCCTAATTTTCTCTCACAACTAGGCCCGCACCTGGAATCGTAATTGATTCTTAATGTAACTCTTCGTTATGCATGCGGTCTCACACTGTAAATGTCGCTAAGCTCGTGGCTCAATTTTGGAATCTTTCGCTAGCTCAGGTCTCAATATTGACACGACAGTTAAACAACAACTTTGCTCCCTTGTATCATAAATAACTATTTTCTCGCTAAATTTTAATCCATCTATCAAAAATTGGAAACAAAACATCATCTCATACAAGAATTACAACTGTGTCACGTTTTTTAAGAACAAAATAAGACAACGAAAAGAATTTGTGACCCAATTGACTTATTTTTTAATCAATATCACAAAAGTTTGAATCCTGCACCAAACCAAAGCTTTCTGTTTGGCCCATTTCATTTACTAATAGAGAATGACTTAAGGCGTTAAGTTCGCCGTTTGTACTCTTTTATATTGTGCAATAAAGTTTAAATAAATAAAAAAATAAATATAAGGTACAGCGCTGAAGGTTTATTCAGTACTTAGAACCTTGTAGGTACGTTATATATTTTGAAATAATAATACTTGGTATATATACACTCTTGGTATATATTTTGAAATAATATTAAATAATTTGATGATGGACAGCAGCGTCATCATAGTGGACACATTACTGCGATCCCCAATCCGCTTGCCCAGCGTGGGGATTATGGGCATTTTACCTCCTAATGCCCAATAGGAGAGGCCTACGTCCTGCAGTGGACTATCATAGGCTGATGCATGCATGCAATTAAATAAATGCGACAAAATTAAGCGGTATTTGCCTACGAGAGTCCATAAAAATTTGAAGAATATAAAAAAATGCTTAAGTGCCAAGTTAATATATGAATTCAAAAGTTCCGGAAACGCATTAAATATACCGTAAATTAGTCTAAGTGGTGTCGCGTAAATTTTTAAGTTCCTAACCCTCGCGCTATTGCCTTCGCTTAAATGTGTAACGGGTTCAGTTTTCATACAGCTTTAAAAAAATGGCCAAGAGCATGTCGGGTTCCGTAGTTATTCAAAAAATGTCAACCTGATAAGTTGTAAATAATTTTCCTAGAAAGTTTTGATAAAGTTCTACTTTTGAGATTGTTTTAATAGTACAAGTGCGAAAAACATGAAATCTAAAACGAGTGGTGATGTTTTAAAATACGATTGAAGGGAGCGCAGTGGAAGCGTGCTGGGCCCATAACCTAATAAAAGACGTTGGTTGGCGGTTAGGAATAGACTAATTTTTATTTTTCTTAATAGATTCGTACACAGACAACACAGTCATAGTTTTACCTATTGTATTCATAGATGGCGTTACGTACATCAATTAACATTACATTTTGATAACATTCCAACAGTTTTAAATCGACACGAGTTACGAATTTCCTTTTTGAACGTGTCTCGTACGACGTTTCTTAGTAAAGATGGCCCTCCGAAGTTTTGGACCTGACGTAAAATGACCCACTTCTCGCACAAACGCCTAAAAAAGCACCATCTTTAGTAAAATCACAATAGTTTTTACTCACGAAACGATTGTTTCCGAAAATAACTTTGTCATGAAACGAATTTAGCATGCCCCTATTTGTTTTTGAATACCTATCCAACAATATATCACACGTTAGGGTTGAAATGAAAAAAAAAGCACTCCTAACCTTACGTAAAAAATAATGTAATGAACTCGTATCACAAAGTCAATTTCGTCAACAAAACAGCGGATGGCGAACCGTTACCTACCTTTTTGTACATTAATATGACAAATCGAAAGTCAAAAACTGACACAGCATACAACAACTCAGGGAGACCAATGGGCCATAGATTTGCAGACAGCGACTGTCTTATTTTTTTTCGCAATCAGACTTACCCCCTTATTCATAAACGTTTGTTAACTTAACAAGCCGCTAATAATTGCTTGTCCCTTTCGGTCTTAACAATGTGTCCATAAGAGCAAAAGGGACAAACAATTATTAGCGGCTTGTTAAGTTAACAAACGTTTATGAATAAGGGGGTTAATCTTTAAAATATTGAGTTTGGCTGCTTTCTACATTGACAAAAAATCGAAGTTGGTCTTTTCAGCATAAGTACGGTCGGGTCTCCCAGGTTAAATCCTAACCTCGCTTAGCGTCTGAAATGACCCCGAGTTTGCGTCGTATTTTTTGTTCGCAGCAATTAAGGGTTGATTAAGAGTGCCCGTTTGTTCTGACAAATCCGGTTATAATGCCAGAATGAGTTAGGTATTCTCACAGTGCCCAGTTTATATGTTCTAGTAATTCTCAGTGATTTAGTAAAGCATTTAAATTATATTGAAAGCTTAGAAGAGCGGGAGGAGCGTCTGGCAACTAGAAGAAAGGACCTACCACAGAAAATACGTAGCAAACTGAAAGTCGTCAGGCACTCTTCTGGTTTTCAGGCAATTGCTCTCTTTAACAGGCTACCGTCCGAGTTAAAAGAGATACTGAACTTAGGTGCATTTCAGGATAGGTTGAAATCCTTATTGCTGAAGAAGTGTTTCTATAGCGTTGACGAGTTTTTCCATGATGGTAAAGATCAATAGTTAGGTATAGGTTAGGTAATTTTACTTGTGTATTATTGTTTTGACATGGTGTAAATTCGTGTAATAGTGTATCAAATATATAATTATACAAATTTCTTTGACATATTAAAATATTATTGTAATTGTATTAATTAATTAGTTAATAATATGCTTCATAATTGTAATTTATAAAAAAAGTATGTAGGTATGTAATGTTCAGATACAATGTACATTGTTAATTGAATAAATAACTATGAACTATGAAAAAAAAAAAAAAAAAAAAAAAAAAAAAAAAAAAAAAAAAATTACGGGTTCTTCAGGCCTCTTCATTACCTACTCGTTTTTAAGTGGATTCATTGTTCACCGTACATGGGAATTTAGTAAGGAAAATATAGAGATTGGTATGTAGTAGGATTGTGTATTTTAAACTTCACAGCATGCCTAGTTAAGATGCCATTAATATGTGTTAGACTAGCGGCCCATGCTGAAAAAAAATATGGGTCATTTGAACCACCAGGTGACCTATCTAGAACGATATAAGAGCATAAAATAATAAGATTCAGCACTATGCCGTCACTTGTAAGCTGTCCAACTGACTTCTGGTGAGAAATTAAAAGTACAGGTAGAGTGAGTACATTTTGGTCATATATTTTTGTACGGCATTCTTACCACCGATAGATCCATGAAAAATAATAAGAAAATGCACAGTGCCGTACAAAAATTGTGCGCCACAAAGTATGTTTTTTTTTTATTTTCCGACAATCACCAGGGTAAATTTGGCCATTTGATTTTGTACGGTATCTATGTCATACTATTTCAATACTGCTTCTTATCCATTATTCCGCAACGCCGTACAAAAATCATGCGACAAGGGGAAAAAATCGAGGGTTGCAATCCCCTCTCTTTCCGTTGTCCAGGGGGTGGTTTGGAAAAGTACGGCTTCGGTTCCAAAACATTATCTAGCACTCATAATATATACTTCAAACGTTATTGATACATACATATAATATATAATTGATTTGTTTCATTGTAATGATGTCAATAAATAAAACAATCATTTTTTAGAAAAAAATCTATATATTTTATGACAATAATATTTTTTTTTAAGAAATTAGATAAATTTATTTGGTATCGGAATCAGTTACTCAGTTGTTATTGGAATCAACGTCTTCATCGACGTCCAAATTAACTTATCTATTATTTTCTCAAACATAAATATGTATTTGTCAAAATCCAAGTCTTACGTACAAATTTAACACGTTCACGAGCGTATCTGCTATAGCATTCGGGTCTTAACCCGAAATAATTGTGTCAAATAAAGGGGTCTTTAGCCCCCTTTATTTGACACAAATGCTATAGCAGTCTTTAATCGTCCCCCTTTTCTTAACCAGAAATGTTAGAAAATTCGCTCCTCTATAGAAAATACCCATAGCCCTCGACTTACTGTCACGTTGTACCAAACCTGGATAAGATTACTGCCACATCACATGATTTTTGCTTAGTTTTTGAGTAAGCGACAACCTCACCTCCTTGCCCTCTTTTTACGCGCACAAATGCTATAGCAGTTTTGTTCAGATGTGTGGCATGTGCGCCGGAGAGTGCAAATACATAAGATGATGTTTAAATCGTTGTAAATACTGTTTTTATCTATTATTTCTATATAATTTGAATACGTTGCTATAAAGAATTTTAGTAGGTATTTATTTTTTACTGTGAAATGAATTTGAGATGGATTTAAATATGCGAAAGGTAAATTAAAATATTTCCATCAATATGTTCGCCGTTGTGTTTCGCTTACGTTTTCAAGAACATAATATGGTCGATAATTGGCTCTAGACGTTTAATACTGTTTGTTTACAGCATAACGCGGGCATAAATACATTATTAGTCAAATATATCTGTTATATTTGTAATAACTAGACGATGAAAAATAGAACACGAAAATTTTGTCAGGTTGTTCGAGGAGGCAACTGATAAATCTTCGGAAGAGGTTTTAAGTGTCGAGGAGTCGGATCTATCAGCTAACGAACGAGAACTGGTGTGGCAGGACAATGATATAGAATTTTACTGGCATATGTAATCGACTTCTGAATAAGTTATTCTATAGCAGTCGAATGCTATAGCAGTATGCGTCCTTAACTACCATATTTCTCACGTGTCATAATGACACGCATGCTATAGCATGTACAAAATTTCCATACAAATTTTTGTGTCATTTTTGGTCGGAAGCCAAACTCCTTACCGTCCGTGAACGTGTTAAGATGTAAAGATTTATTTACCTATGACGTCATCACTTTTATAGTTTCTAACAAGGAACCTAGAATCAAGAAAAGACTATGACAATTAGTAAAAATAAAATATCTAAATGCCGTATAAAAAAAAATCACCTTACATTTCGTACAGTTTTTTTTTTCCCTTTGGACCAACGAAAATATACGGCATATAAAAAAATATTATCTATGCATAAAATACTTTCAAAATAAATTTATTTCATGTTGTGTCAAATCACCCCCTGACCCATGGAAAGAGAAGGGATTGCAACCCTCGATTTTTTCCCCTTGTCACATGATTTTTGTACGGCGTTTCGGAATAATGGATTAGAAGCAGTATTGAAATAATATGACACAGATGCCGTACAAAATCAAATGACCAAATTTACCCTGGTGATTGTCGGAAAATAAAAAAAAAACAGACTTTGTGGCGCACAATTTTTGTACGGCACTGTGCGTTTTCTTATTATTTTTCATGGATCTAACGGTGGTGAGAATGCCGTACAAAAATATATGACCAAAATGTACTCACTCTACCTGTACTTTTTAATTCTCACCAGGAGTCAGTTGGACAGCTTACAAGTGACGGCATAGGGCTGAATCTTATTATTTTATGCTCTTATATCGTTCTAGATAGGTCACCTGGTGGTTCAAATGACCCATATTTTTTTCAGCATGGGCCGCTAGTCTATGTGAGAATGACAGATTTTCGTACGAAGAGTCACGTGACCATAATAATGTTTTAGAAATGGTCACGTGACTTTTCGTACGAATCTTATCGCTAATTGTATACGATTGCAGAATGGTATCTTGTCTAAACCAGCAGGCATTCTGAATTTTATTTTTTTCTCTAAATACTGTCACCATTTTGACTAATAGTTAATTTTTTTGCAAAGGCATAGATTCCACTTTTTAGTGACACCACAACACATACAATTCGAATCTGTTGATAATTATTCTACATCTCGTCAAAATCTCAATTTTTGATGCAAATCTGCTGATTTAGCGACTCACAATGCTCATCTGGTAGCTAGCTGGTAGTGATCCTGCCTACGAAGCTAGAGGTTCCGGGTTCAAATCCCGCAAGGGCATTATTTGTGTATTTATTTATCAAAAATATCCTTGGTCATGGCTGTCTATGTATTTAAGTATTTTTATGTATTTATCTATTATACAGGTCGTTCCAAAGTTATGGGAGATGAAGGGGAAGTACCTTAAATATCGTAGATAGGATATTTTGCTGAAACAAGACTTCGACACACAATAGGAAACTTTTTTTCTATTATGTGTAGATGCTGTTAATTTACTCCCTTGTTTCTTACGAATGTTCAGTTTATTCACATTTTTAGGGTTCCGTAGCCAAAATGGTAAAAACGGAACCCTTATAGATTCGTCATGTCCGTCTGTCCGTCTGTCCGTCTGTCACAGCCGATTTACTTGGAAACTATAAATGCTACAGTAACAAAATTTGGTAAGGATATGTGTTGTATCAACCGCTACAGGATTATTATACTAAATTGTAAAAAAAAACATTGGGGTGGGGGCCCTCCATACATGTAGCTGAGGGATAGAACATTTTTTTAGTTGTATATAAGCGTGTGGGGTTATTAACAGAAAGGTCTTTGAAAATGATTATGAAGGTTTATAAATCTAATTTTTATTAAAGAAAATCGTTTTCGAGATAATCAGCTCTCAAAGTCTGAAAAATGGGATCCCTTTCTTTCCCATATATTTGTTGATCCGAATTTCGTTAGTCAGAAATTGATATCCATATAATTTACTGATATAAGCATCAATGGTCATAATTTTTGTTAAGTATAACGATTAATAGATCTAACATTATTAACCTATAATATTACATATTCTAATTACAAAAGGTATAAAATTGCTGACTACTCGTATAACATTCAAAGGTCTATCTATCATTATTTAGAAATATTTTAAGTCATACATTTGAACCTACTAATGGTTCTTACTCATATCATATTGTTTTAATAACTAACCGAAATTTCATCCAAAAAATTGAATATTAAATACGAAATTTATAACTTTCCTTAATTTAAATTAAGAAATCTATGGACTATGATGCAACTTAGGAAACTTCCTTACCTACTCGACTCTAAGGCAGGTCAGTGTAGGTACGACGACGAGCGAAGCGAGGAGGAGTGTTAGGTTGAACTGTGACCTTACAGCGCGCGAGCCGAGCGAGCGAAGCGAGCGTGCCGCGGCAGCGGCCGGCGAAGCGCCAGGACCGACTTTTAAAATAATACTCTTACTTATTTACTTACTAAGTTTATTAGCAAGTTTACTTACTAAATTTATTAGGTAATATAGACGTTGTAACAGTTATAATAAGGAAGATTATTGCGTTTAACATTCTGGAAATGATGCTGTATGGATTTTAAAAGTTATGGGCATCGACTTTTATGACTAACAATAATTATGACCAACATGAAACTGAGCACCGATTTATAATATAAATGTTTATGACTTATGACAATATGACTAAAAAAAATCGTACCTACAACGTTATTCGCTTCAAAAATCGAACTTCAAACTTTATGGGAACCAATAGAGACCCCTGAAAAATGTGTCCCCTCCCCCTCTATTTTTCAAACAACGCGATTTAAAAATCTAAAAAAATATAAATATTATGCACATTAATAAACTCTATCAACGATTTGTGATTTGATTAAATTATCTCCTATAGTTTTTGAGGTAGGTTGATTTAACTGTATTTTTTTAATAATAAATTGATAATGGTACGGAACCCTTTGCACGCGAGTCCGACTCGCACTTGGCCTGTTTTTTTCTACTTCATCTTAAATCCAGTTTCAACAACTAAACAATCGTACAACACTATTTAACTCAGACACATTTATCTCTATTTTCAAGACGCCTATAACAAATAATATTGCAAACAAACTATACAACAAAACTGCTAACATAACCCTTCCTTTTCTTTGGCAGCGCCAAGTAATCTCAAGCGCAGTTGGATTTGTGAAAGAGCAAAGTCGTGTCTATTTAACTTTTCACGATTTAAAAGCGTACTTCGCGTATGTTCACAATGAACATACCTACTACCTACCGCTTCCATCCTTGGGGTTTTGTGAAGGCGATTTCATTTCCTCGATCCACTTTCTGGAGTCGTCATATCTTTGAATGGTTTGCGTATGTAAAGAGCGGTTGTGGCTGTGAACGTACAAGATTCTTGTAAAATAAGATTGGAAAAGTTAAACTCTTTGTAAGTAAAGTTGTGTTGTTGTAAATTCATCTGTATTCTTATGTAGACTTTATGAGACAATAATAGAATAATTTAAAAAGCACGTTTTTTCATATTTCTGACATCAAACCTTTTCATTTGATACCCATTTCATGTTGGGTGGATCTCAAACAGCTAGTCTGCCATCTTGGGGAGGCTGCCATGTTGGATTTGTAATGATGTTTCTGAGCTAGTTAGTATTGTTCATCAGAACTCAAGAGTGTGTGCAGAATTTCTTCCTAATCACAGATCGGAAATTAAGATGTAGTCAAATTAAAATTCCAAGATTTTCTTACATACATATACATAGTTAGTTATAAGTGAAGTTAATAAAAGCGTGTTAAAAACTACCATACCACACTTCTAAATATACTTGAAAATGCTTGAATTAAAGGGTATGATGGGCATCTTAACTGCGACGATAAAATCTTTACATAACTATAGAGAATAAAAGTTGTTGTAAATTGTAAATCTTTTTGTCACTTCTTACCCAAAGCTTGCTACTTTTCCATTTCAAAATAGATATATTTCAACATATATATCTTTATTGTTTATCTAGATATATCATAAAGATATATATGTTGAAATATATTTTTTCCAATAAAAAGTAAAGATTGGTCAATTATTAAAGTCTGAAACTGAAGCTAATAATCGAATGGGGATTTATCGAAAATGGATTTCAACATTTTCAACAGATTTATACTAAATCTAAAATTCTGAAAGTTTAAATTAGCTTGCCAATTGAAGCAGATAAATGTGCTTTTAATATAACTACGAGTAGAAATAATAGGTACTATAATGGTGATAGGTGACGGAGTCTACGGAAATATGAGCATATTTTTCAAAAATACTTATGTAAGTTGGTAGTGTTGATTGCAATGATGTGCAATGCAACTTAATTCCATACTCCCATTGACTATCGTGTATCGTTTGCCAGTAGGAAAGAAAAAAAAATGTCGGTCGGACAATCAAAACTCACAAACTAACAAATACCTACTTGAAATAAAGCTCGTATTTCAGTTCTGATTCAATACTGTCATAAGAGGTTGCTAAGAGTACTTAGTGACAGGTATTTGTAGTGAGTTTTACTTGTCAACGAAATATGGATACATTTTAATAGATTTTTTTGTCTTTGACACGTATCGTGAAATACGTTCGTAGATTTATTTTACGTAAATGCTTATAAATATCAATGATGTTAAATAAAAATGTATTTATATAGAATTAAGGCTTAAGGTTTGCGATAAGACCAAGATTGTGTTCTGCAAGTGCTTGTTTATAAAATAATACAAGTTTTTAGGTTTGTTTAAACTCTTTGCGTTCTCTAGTGGTGAACAGTATAGCTATTATTAGGGCGTCCCGTATCTTCTTCTTCTTCTACCTAGCGTTATCCCGGCCTTTACAAGGGTCCGCTTTCCTGCTACATTTCCTCCACTTTACGCGATCCTGGGCATCTTCTACTGTAAGCCCATTCTAGTCCAAGAGCCAGTGAACCCTGAGAGTAACGGTCTTCCTGTAAGGTTAGAAATTTGTATACTAACGGTTTATGGAATTCTAAGAGCAATAGCCATGACCTGGCAGGCGTCAGCCCTGCACGTCATCAGGCCCTTTATTTTTTGAACTGTTAAGTAAATTGGATTTCAAAACTTGTTTCTGTAAGTTTGAAAAATTTATGGGATAAAGTTAATTTATTGTACATCTTAAAAAAAAATTGACAGGCGATTACAATAGGCAGAAGTATATGACAGGTCAATTAGAAAATGCACAGTTGATGAGGTAAAATAAACTTCATCCTGTATACTCGAAATTTTTATATGTCTTCAAATAAACGTCTCGGAGTAAGTATGTGCAATGCCAGGCGGTTTTGAACAGCATAAGACCTTGCCAGGCGAGGAGACAGTTAAGTAAATTGGGTTTCAAAACTTGTTTCTGTAAGTTTGAAAATTTAATAGGATAAAGTTTATTTATTGTACATCTTAAAAATAAATTGACAGGCGATTACAATAAGCAGAAGTATATGACAGATCGAATAGAAAACGCACAGTTGATGAGGTAAAATAAACTTCATCCTGTATACTCGAAATTTTTACATGTCTTCAAACAAACGTCTCAGAGTAAGTATGTACAATGCCAGGCGGTTTTGAACAGCATAAGACCTTGCCAGGCGAGGGGACAATTGCACCTCTCAATCGCACGCCCTTAGCAACTACTCTACTACTACTAGCGACTAACTAGCGATTACTCGCCTGTATTTTTTTAAAGATGTAAGTACAATAAATAAACTTTATCTATTAAATTTTCAAACTTACAGAAACAAGTTATGAAACCCCATTTACTTAACTGTCCCCTCACCTGGCAAGGTCTTATGCTGTTCGAAACCGCCTGGCATTGTACATACTTACTGTGAGAAGTTTATTTGAAGACATATAACAATTTCGAGTATACAGGATGAAGTTTATTGTACCTCATCAACTGTGCATTTTCTAATTGACCTGTCTTATACCTCTGCTTATTGTAATCGCCTGTAATTTATTTTTAAGATGTACAATAAATAAATAAACTTTATCCTATTAAATTTTCAAACTTACAGAAACAAGTTATGAAACCCCATTTACTTAACTGTCCCCTCACCTGGCAAGGTCTTATGCTGTTCGAAACCGCCTGGCATTGTACATACTTACTCTGAGACGTTTATTTGAAGACATATAAAAATTTCGAGTATACAGAATGAAGTTTATTTTACCTCATCAACTGTGCATTTTCTAATTGACCTGTCTTATACTTCTGCTTATTGTAATCGCCTGTCAATTTTTTTTTAAGATGTACTATAAATTAACTTTATCCCATAAATTTTTCAAACTTACAGAAACAAGTTTTGAAATCCAATTTACTTAACAGTTCAAAAAATAAATGGCCTGATGACGTGCAGGGCTGACGCCTGCCAGGTCATGGCTATTGCTCTTAGAATTCCATAAACCGTTAGTATTCAAATTTCTAACCTTACAGGAAGACCGTTACTCTCAGGGTTCACTGGCTCTCCAGCTATTCACACTCATGTCATGTTTCTTATTAATTTACTAATTAACTTACAAACACTCTTATACGCTTACATTATTTACTCTAGGTATTTTATCAAAATTATTAGTTGTAAAGTATAGCTTGCCAACCATCTTTGTTTTCTCATCTTTATGAAAATTGTAATTAGAAAATTAATTAACTAACGTACTAACTGATCGGACCTCACAAACACATGCTATGAATTCCAAAGCATCAAAGGCCTCTTTGAAACTTATGTGCGTGCACAAGTGGCTTTAATTTTTCTCACTTCGTACCCCCTTATTCTTAAACGTTTATTAACTAAGCAAGACACTAAGTATTGTTTGTTTCTTTCGGTCTTATCAATATGTCCATATGAACGAAAGGGACTAACAATATGTAACGGCTGTTAGGTTAAAAGACGTTTTAGAATAAAGGGCTTAATTCATATCTTTCTATAATTAAATTCACACATTTCAATGATAACTTTTGAAAGCATACCATTCATCAGTAGAATTCGAAAAAATGTACCTAAACAATTATGGCTTGCTTTCAATAGGATTTGTTGTCTTTGACACATATCATGAATCACGTTTTACGTTAGTACTGATAAATATCAATAAATTTTACTAAAAATGTATGTGATCTCAAGATTTAAGTTTTCAAGTTGGTGATAAGACCAAAATTGTATTCTAAAAGGGCGTGGTTAAGAAATAATGCAAGTTTTTATCGTGTTCTACTGGCGCTCGGTATACGTGACTCTTTGTCTCAAAAATGGAAACATGTTCAGTTGTACTCTAACCAACAAGAACACATTCCGTAAATACTTTATGAACCATCAAATGCAGAGGCAAACGCGGAAGCATTCTTAAACCCAAATGGCAACAGTCGAAACTCAAACGAACCTTAAATCGTCCTTGAGGTAAAAACAGAAGACGAGAACAAATTGAGTTAGGCATGTGAGGTAGTTTTTGCTGTCGAACCCTTTTCTTGTACACGTAAAGGATCTTACTGAAATATCTAACATGAGTTACAATTTCTCGTTTCTTGCTGCGTTTTATATTGGTGAAGCAGGTGTTCACTAAAATAAAATAAATGTAATCGTTTATGGCCAATTGGCCACTATGTGACTAACTAATAAAAATTAAGTACGTGGTACATCCCAAGGACATCTTCTTATTACATTGACTCACGTTTTACCTCTCCGTTATCTAACATAGAGTCCTTACCATGGGTCTTTTTAAATATTTTATTTTAATTAGTTATTTTATGAAACAGTTTTTGAATGGGGTCAGATAAATACTCGTATTTCTGCTTTCCCCTGAAAACCCTCGTTCAAAAAACAGTTTCATCTTACCCCAACGCACATACGAAAAACGTTCCGTAATTACCTAAATTTCTCGTGTAATAATCAAAACATACAAATATAGCAGGTGTTATACAACAGGAGCAAAAACTTTCACAGTAGTCTACTCATAAAACTGAATTTGTTTACCGAATTTTAAACATTCCCTTTAAAGATTATTCTATTTTTTTTGTACGGACTGAATCGTATTATCAATGAACGTTATCATCAATCTGGTTGATAGTACTTGTCATCCCACAAATATCACAGACAGGAAATGAATATTTCTTAAAAAAAAAAAAAATTCAGGAATTTTCAAAAGTTGCTGATCGAATGTTGGCACTGCCATTGGGTTGAAAAAGCACCACCATGTATCAAATTGTAGAAGAATATACACTTATATATAGGGTCTATGTCTCACCCGTAGACCATGAACCCTGTAAAGTGTTCGAAACATCGGGATGTAATTAAATTTAATAAACTTATACTTACATGCGATATTATCCGTTAAAAAATAGAGTTAAAACTAAGGTAAAGTATGAAATTCAAACATATTAAATTAAAGCAATAAAATATAATTCTTAACGGATTAATTTTATAGTTTTATTTCATGAGTAACTATCGCGGTAATCGAAAAAAATATTATTATTACTCGTAGGACGTCTTAAAACTCAGAGCAAAATATCCTGTCCATCACATAAATAAATAATAAATAAAAATCTTGTGACATCTTACACAAATCAATCTAATTCCAAGGTAAGCTCAATTAATGCTTGTGATGCGGGCAGAGATGGGCAAAATGTAATCGACTAACAATTAACAATTAAAACTAACAGAATTAATTGCAACTAACGATTGAAAACCACGATTGATCAATTTTAGTTGTATAGAGTTCGACTAATTTAGTTGCAACTAAATGTAGTTGCAACTAATTTAGTTGCAACTAAATTAGTTGCCGATTGATTTCGGACAACTAAATTTTGTAATCGACTAATTAGTTAGACTGATTTCTCGCGACTAATGTAAGATTAATGTAGGATATAAATTGAACAGAAAACTGACTATGTTGACAAATTGGTTAAGATTAACGGAAGGGCAACTTTTTGAAATGTCGTATCTCACAGTCTGCATAACTTACGGTGATGCAAAGTAGCTCAAATCTTTTCAAATTTAATAGTCTTTCAGTGTTTTATAGTAATTAGTATCAAAAGGATATAGTTTTTTTTTTAATTTAAACGCAAAAAACTAAAAAAAGTCCGATTTTTTTTTACTTTACGCCCCCATGCCGACATTCTTTTTTTTGTAATATTAGGCCTGTCCAACTAGCGCGTTCGGTTCAAACTGTCAGTGCCACTCCGAGGAGTACATCAGTAGGGCCTCACGGCAAGCGCGTCGCGCACTCGTGAATGTTGTTCGTCAAATTACTAAGTACTAATTCGACCGCTGTCAGAGAATTTACTATAACAATGAATAATAAAAATTCAAAAAAAAAACAATATGAAAAGGTAGTGGTTAAATATTAAGACTATATCATTTTTTTAAAGTAAGCATCCTTAGCACCTTATTTTTCAGAAAAGGTACGAGTTACGCGATAGAAAGGGAGCGCACTTCTTCGTGACATTTAGCGCTGCGCGGTGGGAATTTGAACTTATTAGTATCGTAGCAAGAGTCATTTTTTCTTTAAACGTGTATTTTTGTAGATGGGTTTCTGCACTTGTACTCAAAGTCAAAGTCAAACTATTCTTTATTCAAGTAAGCTTATTAATAAGCACTTTCGAATCGTCTGACATGAGAGAAAAAAATCTACTACTGGTTCAAACCCTACGCCGTTCCTGAGAAGAACCAGTAAGAAACTCAGGTCGACTTATTTTTTCAAAACAGTATAATAATACATCTTATTAAAATAACATGCATTAAAGAATGTATTACATAAAAAAAAAAAAAAGATTATTATAGACATTTTTATAAAGACAGAAATTCAAATTCAAATTCAAAATCATTTATTTTGAATTTGAATAAAGGACCATAATATTAAACAAAAATAATTATTATTGTACAAGTTCGCAACATTATTAAGTATCTATATCTAATACTACTAGAGATGTAAAGGTCCTCTAGTTGTCAGAATAAAGAGATATTAAGATTTAGAGATGTAAAAGGTCTCTAATCGTCATGATTTTAACAATAATAATAAAATAGTAAATTAACAATTTAGTGACAATCACAAAGCAACTATTCTTATTATTTAAAAGACAACAGCCAATACCTATTTAAATATGACATCACAGTAAAATAAACTCTAATATTAAATTAAACTAGAGATGTTTATTCTTCTCCACGGTCAAAGAAATTAAATGCTAAGAATAATAAATAAAATTAATAATTTTGGAGGTGTAAAGGCTCTCCAAACGTCAAAAAAAAATAAAAAAAAATAATAATAAAGATAACAGCCTCTTTATTATTATTTTTTTAAGCTAACAGTCTTATAAACTAAGTCTACAAAATACATAACTAATATGTATTCAAGTCAATGTCATGTAAATCTAAGACAGCTCTTGAGACTGAAGACACGGCCATGGTTCCTCGTCATTCAAGTAATCGTCAACTTTATAATAACCCTTTTGAGAAGACCATTTTTGATGTACATTTTGAATGAATTATAGGGCAGTTCCCATGCCTCTAAGGGTACTTTGTTGAAAAAGGTAACACAGTTTCCAACAAACGACTTTTTTACTTTCTGTAGACGAAACTTGGTAACCAATAACTTATGCTTGTTCCGTGTGTTGCGGCTGTGAATGTCAGAAAGCTTTTTAAAGGATTTAATATTCTTATGTGTGTACATTATCACATCCAGTATGTATTGTGAAGCTACTGTGAGAATATCTATTTCCTTAAATCGTTCTCTCAGTGAGTCGCGAGAGCTCATATTGTAAATCGATCGAATAGCTCTCTTCTGAAGAATGAAGATGGTGTCCAAATCTGCTGCTTTGCCCCAAACAGTATGCCATAAGACATAATAC
>JALPQI010001032.1:0-25608 GCA_025490895.1 Thaumatotibia leucotreta
TCGGGATCCCAGAGGTTCTTATTGACAAACTGCAAAAAAGGCTGCCTCATTCAATTTCCGTTTCGATATTGTCCGTCATAAAAATCGGTGGTAATCTGAAGTTCTGACTGATCTGTTCATCATAATGAAGCAGAAGTCAAATTTGCAAGAAACTGTAACAATCTTGATTTACTTCAAATGTTAATCAGCTCGGCTGGGAAACGACAAATGATAGTTTATCATCAAAACACAACAATCACCTATGTGAGTGTATGTAAACTTTTAATGATAAAAAACATTTGTCGGTTACCAGATGGTAAAGATGACCATAATATGATAGCGTGATTCCTACGGAATTTGAAGTCAAAATTGCAAGAAAAGTTTGCCATCTCGAATTTAGGTTTTAACCCTCTAATGCATAAGACAGGCAAAAATGCATTTCAAATTTGAACCCTAACAGCAGTCAATAGAGTACAAAACCAATGAAACCATATTTGGCTTCGTATGCATTAGAGGGTTAAGTTTAAAACGCCCGTGATAAAAATTGATAAAACGCGGCCGAACCGCGGGTAAAAGCACCACCCGCCACACTTAAATCGGTTAAGGCAAATGCGAGATAATCGCGGGAAAACATTAACACGCAGTGAATAGATATTAGTACGCGGGCGAAGCCGCGGGTAACTGCTAGTTTTGGTATAAATCGATAGTATACAAACCCATACTTAACGTATTTACTAACTAGGAACCTAAAATCACGAAAAGACTATGAAAAGTAGTACAAACAAACTATCTAAATACCGTATGAAAAAAAATCACCTTACATTTCGTTACATGGATTTTTTTTTCAGTTTTTTTCCCTTTGGACCAACGAAAATGTACAGTCACCGGCAATAGTATCTTACGCTATGAAGGCTGCAAAAATATGTGATACGCTCTTATGTCAGTAGAAATAAGATTGTGTCAGATATTTTTGCGGCCTTTAAAGCGCAAGATACTATTGCCGGTGACTGTACGGCATATGAAAAAATATTACCTATGCATAAAATACTTTCAAAATAAATTTATTTCATGTTGTGTCAAATGACCCCCTGGACTACGGAAAGAGAGGGGATTGCAACCCTCGATTTTTTCCCCTTGTCGCATGATTTTTGTATGGCGTTGCGGAATAATGGATTAGAAGCAGTATTGAAATAGTATGACACAGATGCCGTACAAAATCAAATGGCCAAATTTACCCTGGTGATTGTCGGAAAATAAAAAAAAAAATCATACTCACAAGGCGCACAATTTTTGTACGGCACTGTGCGTTTTCTTATTACTTTTCATGGATCTATCGGTGGTAAGAATGCCGTACAAAAATATATGACCAAAATGTACTCACTCTACCTGTACTTTTAAATTCTCACCAGGAGTCAGTTGGACAGCTTACAAGTGACGGCATAGTGCTGAATCTTATTATTTTATGCTCTTATATCGTTCTAGATAGGTCACCTGGTGGTTCAAATGACCCATATTTTTTTCAGCATGGGCCGCTAGTCTAGAAGTTCTCGCTTGCTCTCTTTAGTGTACTTAGCACAGCTGACACCGATTATGTATGAGGATGTTGTAATTCCTTTCGCGTCAGAAGTGAGAAACTTGGGGTTAATTATGGACAGTGGTCTAACTTGGGCCCCACAGGTGTCTGACGTTTGTCGTCGGGTAACCAATATGCTGCGCTCTTTTTATAGGTTGAAGCACTTCCTGCCAGTTAGTACGAAAACCCCCCTTATTCAAGCGTTGGTGCTGCCCGTCATTGATTATGGCGATGTGTCCTACTCAAATATTAGTCAGGAACTTTTAAACAAATTAGATAGGCTGTTGAATTCTTGTATCAGATTTATTTATGGGCTCCGAAAGTAAGATCATGTGTCAGAATTTCGCCGTAAACTTAAGTGGTTAGCGCAGCGCAGGTCATCTAGAACACTCTGTATGCTTTATACCATTATTTTCGATCCAGCCGCACCCGCACCAGAATATATAAAGTCTAAGGGTCTCACCAAACCAGTCGACGCGGAGTCGGCTTTCGCCGAGTGTTTTACATCACACTATTCGCATTTAGCCGATCGACCGTCTCCGCGGTTGAACACCTGCGTTAAGCAGTCTCACCCCCCTTACAGCCGTAGAAACGCTCGATCGCCTGCGATTTGCTATCGCGACAGTTGTAAAGCGGCGGTCGGCTCTGTCGTGCTCCGTCCTGCCGTCGAGACGTCAGACAGCACGCGTACAGCCGCTGAGTCCGACGAACAGATAGATAGGACAGCGGGTGATCGGCAATCGTAAATCTCATTTTTGGAGACTAGTTGTTAGTAACAACCTGAGTTTTCTTGAAATTGAACAGACGTGTATGATTACGATAGTATTAATTCGTGTTGTCAGATCTATTGCAGATTTTAATGTGGGTAATAATTCAAATGAATAAATACAAACGCATCAGTAGCTACTTCGACCGTCATCGGCTCTGTTCGGCCGTCGTCAGCTATGTTCGGTCGTCGAAGACGCTGAACGGCTTCCGCCAGCTCTGACCGGTCCTTATCGTAGGTACTCGGCCGTGATCGGAGCCGTTCAACTCTTTCCGGCACCGTACGGCGGTATTAGGAGATTTTCGAATGCGAACGTGTGCGTTAGGCTGCAAACGGGGTCGTACGAATGCGAACAGCTTTACGACAAAACGCCGTTTTCCCGTCGAAAGACGTCGTTTCGCGTGGGCCGAGCCGCCGATTTACGATGTCCTCGCTCTTATTGCGTTGCCATAAAGCTTTTTCCGTACGCGATTAGCCGAAACGGCGTCGACTAGTTTGGTGAGACCCTAACTTTTGAAAGAACTCAATATCAAAAGATACACGTATTTTTTTATTTTTCAACTAAATTGCAAATTTAGTGAGAAAATCCCCTTTTATTACTACTTCGAGCAGAAAGAGCGTAAGTTACGAACGTCAAAAATCAGCTAAATGACGTCACAAGTGATGTTTCAAACACATAAGAAAACGACGATAATCGGTGACAAATGTCAAGTGTCACTGCCAAACACAAGAGACATTCCAACCGCAAGATTATTTGGTTATAGTGGCAGCTCTGAATCAGCTAACTATGTGACGTCACTTCCCTTTTAAAGTATTATTACGATTTCTTACAAAAATATTGCGATAAAAATTTTTAAATACTACATTACGACACAAGTGTCTCGTACGACGTTTTTTAGTACAGATGGCCCTCCGAAGTTTTAAACCTGACGTAAAATGGCACACTTCTCGCATTAGAGCCTAAAAAAGGCACCATCTGTACTAAAAAATGTATTTTTGTGATCTACATGCGTATATCTCGAAATGGTTTTCGAAATAGGGACATTGAAAAATTTTAAATGTTGTCAATAGAGTTACTAGTTGTTAATGGAGTTAAAATAATATAAAACCGATAACGTCTCTGAGGTCAACCTGTATGTTGGTATTATTGGTGGCTGTGAATATTTGATAGGTTAAGAATTCTGCTCCGTGACAGTGTCATTACAGAGTGCATGGTAACTCATAATCGTGGCGGGTGAGGTAACCACAATGGAGAGGTCACGACAAGGAATGCTGCCTTTCACTCGGCTCAACTTGTTTTTCTAAACAGGAAGAAACTTTAAATTATACCTTGTTTTTCATCAGAGCTTTTGTAACAACCTATTATTATTATTATCATCATGTTTTGTTTAGGGTTAAACAATTCTAGGGTTAGTAAAATATTTTAAAAATAAAAATAAAATCACCTTCAAAAATACACTGGAGAACTAAAAAGTGCAAAATAATTTTGATTCCTACCACTTAGGATTTCCTACCCAAACCTTTAAACCAGGGATTGCACAACCGGTTTTATTGAATACCCCTATTAGAACTGTCAAACGATTACCGCTAAAAAAACAATACCTGTATTCGAATTAGAGGTAATGCTGTCATTCCGCTTTTGTCTTATTCACTATATATTCACTATTAACGATATTAAATACCTCTATTTAATACCGGTATTCCTGACTTTTGTTTGATAGATAAGATGTCAAGTACACACTATGACTAAATAGTTTTTTCTCAAACATGCTGGAAAAAAGCCGCATTTTATTCATAAATTGAAGACGAAAAGTACTTTCCTTTTGTTTTTTTCAAAAATAAATGTTAAAGCTCTGGTCATTTTACTCCTAAGATTAAAATAAATGTATGAGAATCCATTTTATTCCGCTGCATTAAACTTTTAAAATGCTCAAAAGGGCCAAGCAATAAACACAATGAGCCAAACAAAACCAATCATTTAAAATGGCTCTACAGTGTATTCATCCTTACTTGTCTTATCATGTAAACAAACCACAGACCAAGTAAAACAAACAAAACGTCAACGATGATCAAAAGACAATCACTAGTGATTAGAAATGTCGATAATAATGAAATCTCAGCGATAATTTCACTGCTTAGGTACGTAAATAGAGGATTATCGATTTTACATCGTCTGTCAGGAAGAGAATTAATTCGTATAAGATTATATCAAAAACTATGGTTAAATTTCGAGGATTTTTCTCTGTCGCTCCAACGAAGGCGCCACTAGTCATGAGAAAAATCACATGAAGTGCACCCGTAACGAACAACGTGAAGCGAAGTAGCGAAACGAATGACGTTTGACGTGAAGATTTTATTCAATATTCAATAGACAACTAAGCACTGCCAGTCTTTGAATAAAATAAATATTGAAATCAATTACAAAAACCGGCCAAGAGCATGTCGGGCCATGCTCAGTGTAGGGTTTCGTAGTTATTCAAAAACGGCTGGGCCGATTATGTTCGAAATAGTTTTTTTTTCATCTGGAGCGATTATCTCCGAAAATATTGACTTTAGAAAAAAACTTTCTTAAAAGCCCCTTTTTCTTTTTAAGAGACCTATTCAATGATACCCCACACTATACGATTACAGCAAATAAAAAAAATCACCCCACATCACCAATTGGGGGGGAGGTGAGGTACCCGAAAAAATTTTTTTTTTTACTTTTTATTGTATCACTTTGTTGGCATGATCAATATGTATACCTGTACCAAATTTCAGATTTATAGTATTAACGGCCACTAAGCTAGGTATGCTGCGGAAAGACGGACATAGCGAAACTATAAGTATGGGTTCCGTTGTTGCCATTTTTGCTACGAAACCCTAATAAATTTTGGTAAATTACTGCAATTTATTTTAATTGCATTTTCCTCGAGTTGAGTACTTTAAGTATTAATATCGATATATTGACATGTCAACATTATGGTACATAGACAATCTAGACATCGCAATGTCACATCAATGTCAGATGTTTTTAAAGTTATCCGATCGTAACAGCATTTATTGACGAAAATCTTTACAGAAATGATATTTTTCAGTGCTTTTTTGAGTGATTATAATACTTTGCGAGTTTAATTAAGTATGCAACAACATTTGACGTGATGATTAATGTGTAATTGCAGAGAAAAGTGTGATAATGTTTTCAAAAAGTGTTTGTTTACATGATAAGACAAGTAAGGATGAATGCACCTTACATCTTTTCATACAATAAACAAACGCCCTAGACTAATAGAGTACGCACTATCACTAAATAAATATAAGCGCATTTACTTCCTATCGAATCTTTATTTGTGAAACATAGAATAACAATAGAAAAACTTCGTTTCATACAGAAATCACACCAAAATCCACAATACATGTTATAAATTTTACGTACCTATGTGGATGTAACAAATGTTGGTACAGCGGCCCTACCGAGAACTTCGAAATCCGCAAATTTCTGTCTCTGTCAGCACTCTAAAGACGCCTTCATTGGAGTAGGCCAGATACATGTAATGTCAAAATGATATGCGCGTTTTTACTTGACAGATGACAGAATTATTTGATGGCCCCCTAATTAAAATAATTAATTATTGAAAATTTGTCATTGAAATTTTTACTTACTCTTACACTTACTATACACGGCAGGAAATAAAGTACCAATATCATTTATAAATTTTTAAGTGGTCCGTCGTTAAAGTTGATAACGACCTCTTTTAAGTCAATCAAAAATACAAAACGGCAAATATGGGTAAAAAGCCGCAAGCAAATACTAATGACACTTCTATGACGTCACACGTAAAGTGAAAGAGACAAAAGTATGATTTGACAGTACGGTACTCTTTTCGATGATTGTCAAAATATACGGAAAAAGTTTTGCGTTGATATTTGTTGAGTTTCAGTTTGGTTTCAGTTATATAATTTTGAAAAATATTAGTACAGATATTTTTGACTTTTAGTAGTAGTAGTAGTAAAACACTTTATTGTACAGAAAAAAAACAAATCGTGACATGATAAATAACTGTTAAAATAAGTACAAAGGCGAACTTATCCCTTTAAGGGATCTCTTCCAGTTAACCTTTGAGCATTTGAGGAGAACTTGACACAGAAGGCATACAAACTGTACAAAGCGATCAGAAAACAAAACTAGTAACTAAAAAGCTAACCTAAACAAGATATACACATACAATATATATATATATATATATATATATATATATATATATATAAATAACCAAATATATACTTATAAACCTACATAATATATACACATGAACAATAAATACATATATAAATCCATACATAAATATATACTACATACCGCACATGAATTAGTCAACACTCGTCTGCAAGCCACAATTTTCTCAGATTAGCTTTCAGCGATGCGAGAGACTGACACTGTCGAAGAGAAAGAGGCAAAGAATTCCATAGCTTGACAGCGTAAACAGAGAAGGACTTATTATAGGATCGGTGCTTGTGAGAAGGAATAGAGAGGGACAGATTCACACTAGAACGGAGACGATGACCACTGCCGTCCGCCAAATACTTAAATCTCTCCGAAAGGTAAGGAGGAGAACACGGACTAAATAAAACATTAAAAAGAAAGGAGAGTATATGTAAGTCGCGTCTTCGGCGGATAGGAAGCCATTTAAGATGAGAGCGAAACGATGAAACGTGGTCAAACTTACGTAAGCCAAAAACGTAACGTATACAGACGTTTTGCAATCGTTCAAGTTTGTCAAACAGTTCCTCAGTAAGGCCCAGAAACGCAACGTCCTCGTAGTCAAGAATTGGAATTAAAAGGGTTTGAACAAGGACAACTTTAGTAGGAAATGGAAGGAAACTTTGGAGGCGCCGTAGCGAGTGCATGGAAGATAAGAGTCTTCTACTAATTTCCGAGACATGAGGTGCCCAAGAAAGGGTCTGATCCATGACAATGCCTTAATTCTTGACATTAGTCGGTGAGAGAGGAATGTGTGTTCCGTCGAAGTAAATTTCAGGCATTGTCACATCAGACAACCTGGATTTAAAAGAAGGACTACTTTCAGTTGCTTACATATTATTTATGTGAGACATGCTCAGATAAATATGACAGGTAATATGTATTTTTGATTGGTAAATCATTTGCATAGGCTCATTTATTTTTGAATCCTTGGATTAGCTCATATATTTATGAACTCGATGTACATACCGCAACGCCATCGAAGTTTTGTCAAGTTGGGTAAATTTGTCTGCTACTAGAACCAGAAAAACACTGCACATGTGTGAGTTGGATGCTGAGAAAATCGTATAAAAACTCTGAATTAGGTATTAAAAATATATTCCTCCTGCCGCCCAGAGGCCTATTAAAAGCTCTCCTTAAACAAAAGAAATTTTATTCTATTCCTACATTATAAATTCAAAATTCTCAGGCAAATTTTATGGTCTGGGCGGCAGGATGTTATAGCAAAAATACAAGACTCATGTAATTTTAATAATAAACTAGTTTTTTGCTCTGTGCGCGAGGCCCAAGGGCCTCGCGGGCCTCTCTTTTTGTCGACTGGAGGGGTGGGGTATTGGAGATATTTTTTTTATTTTCTTTAATTTTTTTATTATTGATTTTGTATTATTTTCTAATTTTATCGCAGTTTTTGGGCTTTTGAGCTGGACTCCTGCAGCTCGGCCTTCGGCCTCGCGAGCTGTCAAGCCTCTGAGGGACGCTTCGGGCCTTCGGCCCTACGCGGAGCTCGGCCTTCGGCCTTCGCAGATTGTCGAAACGAATCGTCGGGCCTGCGGCCCTCCGATTCGTTTTCATGTTACACTTTTTCATTGAGTAGCATGGATGCCTTGGACTCCTGCAGCTCGGCCTTCGGCCTCGCGAGCTGTCACGGCTCTGAGGGACGCTTCGGGCCTTCGGCCCTACGCGGAGCTCGGCCTTCGGCCTTCGCGGATTGTCGAAACGAATCGTCGGGCCTGCGGCCCTCCGATTCGTTTTTATGTTACACTTTTTCATTGCGTAGCATGGGAGCGCTGGACTCAAGCAGCTCGGCCTTCGGCCTCGCGAGCTGGCGCGCCTGTGTTGGACGCTTCGGGCCTTCGGCCCTACGCGGAGCTCGGCCTTCGGCCTTCGCAAGTTGTTGAAACGAATCGTCGGGCCTACGGCCCTCCGATTCGTTTTCATGTTACACTTTTTCATTGAGTAGCATGGATGCGTTGGACTCTGGCAGCTCGGCCTTCGGCCTCGCGAGCTGGCGCGCCTGTGTTGGACGCTTCGGGCCTTCGGCCCTACGCGGAGCTCGGCCTTCGGCCTTCGCGGCTACGAAGCTTCGCCTTCGGGCCTTCGGCCCTCAGGCTCAGCTTATATAATTACTCAGGTGTTATAATACGAAGAAAAGCTTTGTATTCTCGCAGCTCGGCCTCCGGCCTCGCAGGCTACCGCGCCTCTATGGGACGCTCCGGGCCTTCGGCCCTACGCGGAGCTCGGCCTGCGGCCTTCGCTGGGGTTCGAAGCGAACCGTCGGGCCTGCGGCCCTCCGGTTCGCTTATTAAGACAGTTAGGAAGGGCAGTTTCACCGCGTGGGCTCGCGCGGAGAGCACCTCGATCGTGACGCTCCGGGCCTTCGGCCCTACGCGGAGCTCGGCCTTCGGCCTTCGCGGGCTTGACGCCTCGCCATCGGGCCTTCGGCCCTCAGGCTCGGCTTATTAAGATACTGGGGTTGTTGAACGCTTGGTAGCTCGATTTGCTCGGAGCTCGGCCTTCGGCCTCGCTTTAAATTACTTGGGGGTGACGCGCTTGGGCACTCGGGTCGAAGCTCCGGGCCTTCGGCCCTCCGCAAGGTCGGCCTTCGGCCTCCCACCCTGAAGCTCGCCCTTCGGGCTCGCTTAACATAGATTTATATTGGTTCTGGTAATGTTCCGGCCCTCCTGCAGCGAGGCCTTCGGCCTCGCCCAAAATTACTGGAGTTCGGGACCCCCTTGGGCCCCGGGAGTGAAGCTCCGGGCCTTCGGCCCTCCGCGGGGTCGGCCTTCGGCCTCCCGGCCTGAAGCTCGCCCTTCGGGCTCGCTTAACTTACTTGGGATTTTGACTTTTTGTTCGGGGTCGCCGCCATCTTGGATTTTTTTCAAAAATTTTTTTCAGATTATTATTCCTGGGCCCAAATTATGCCCGCATGCCAAATTTCAGCGCGATCGGACCATTATTTCGAAAAATCCATACAAAATTTTTTTTGTGCAAAAAATCTGAAAAAATTTTTTTCGGAATCTGGAGAGCCCAAAAGTCACGCACAGCGATTTCCAGCTTGATCGGATGAAAAAAATTTTTTCGAAAAAAAAAAAAAATTTTTTTTGCAAAAATTTTTTGCCCATCGAATGGCTCTCGGAGTCCTCTATGACATTTGGTCGAGCACCCCCCACCCATCTCCCCCCGTTTCAAAGTTCCCATACAAACTTTGACGGGCCCTACGGCGGCCATCTTGGATCCGAGAATCACAAAAACACTTTTTCTTTAATCTAGGTCCCTCAGAGATTCTACCACAAAAAAATCCGGCTCGAAGGACCATTTTGAAATTTGAGTGCAAAATTTTTTTTTTTTTTTTGGAAAAATTTTTGCGGCTTTAAAAACTGTCAGCAGTTCCCTATAACATTTGGTCGAGCACCCCCCGTCTAACTTTCACCGTTGAGCCAGGCCGTCGAACATTTTTTGACCAGGAAGCAAATCCTGAAATGTCAGATTTTTCCCGGGGTCACCAGAGCGCCCTCTATACGACGGTATGCAACACTTAACCCCACCATACCTCCTTCCCGGAGATTAACTATACACATGAAATCAGTCGGGATGCAGCTATATATAATATTAACTAGTTTTTTGCTCTGTGCGCGAGGCCCAAGGGCCTCGCGGGCCTCTCTTTTTGTCGACTGGATGAGTGGAGGACTCGAGATTTATTTTTTATTTTCTTTAATTTTTTTATTATAGTTTTTGCATTATTTTTTAATTTTATCGCAGTTATTGGGCTTATGAGCTGGACTCCTGCAGCTCGGCCTTCGGCCTCGCGAGCTGTCAGGCCTCTGAGGGACGCTTCGGGCCTTCGGCCCTACGCGGAGCTCGGCCTTCGGCCTTCGCAGATTAGATTATTGAAACAAATCGTCGGGCCTGCGGCCCTCCGATTCGTTTTCATGTTACACTTTTTCATTGGGTAGCATGGGAGCACTGGACTCTGGCAGCTCGGCCTTCGGCCTCGCGAGCTGGCACGCCTGTGTTGGACGCTTCGGGCCTTCGGCCCTACGCGGAGCTCGGCCTTCGGCCTTCGCAGGTTATCGAAACGAATCGTCGGGCCTACGGCCCTCCGATTCGTTTTCATGTTACACTTTTTCATTGAGTAGCATAGGAGTTCTGGACTCAAGCAGCTCGGCCTACGGCCTCGCGAGCTGGCGCGCCTGTGTTGGACGCTTCGGGCCTTCGGCCCTACGCGGAGCTCAGCCTTCGGCCTTCGCAAGTTGTCGAAACGAATCGTCGGGCCTACGGCCCTCCGATTCGTTTTCATGTTAAACTTTTTCATTGAGTAGCATGGATGCGTTGGACTCTGGCAGCTCGGCCTTCGGCCTCGCGAGCTGGCGCACCTGTGTTGGACGCTTCGGGCCTTCGGCCCTACGCGGAGCTCGGCCTTCGGCCTTCGCGGCTACGAAGCTTCGCCTTCGGGCCTTCGGCCCTCAGGCTCAGCTTATATAATTACTCAGGTGTTATAATACGAAGAAAAGCTTAGTATTCTCGCAGCTCGGCCTCCGGCCTCGCAGGCTACCGCGCCTCTATGGGACGCTCCGGGCCTTCGGCCCTACGCGGAGCTCGGCCTGCGGCCTTCGCTGGGGTTCAAAGCGAACCGTCGGGCCTGCGGCCCTCCGGTTCGCTTATTAAGACAGTTAGGAAGGGCAGTTTCACCGCGTGGGCTCGCCCGTCGGGCCTTCGGCCCTCGGGCTCGCGCGGAGAGCACCTCGATCGTGACGCTCCGGGCCTTCGGCCCTACGCGGAGCTCGGCCTTCGGCCTTCGCGGGCTTGACGCCTCGCCATCGGGCCTTCGGCCCTCAGGCTCGGCTTATTAAGATACTGGGGTTGTTGAACGCTTGGTAGCTCGATTTGCTCGGAGCTCGGCCTTCGGCCTCGCTTTAAATTACTTGGGGGTGACGCGCTTGGGCACTCGGGTCGAAGCTCCGGGCCTTCGGCCCTCCGCGAGGTCGGCCTTCGGCCTCCCACCCTGAAGCTCGCCCTTCGGGCTCGCTAAACATAGATTTATATTGGTTCTGGTAATGTTCCGGCCCTCCTGCAGCGAGGCCTTCGGCCTCGCCCAAAATTACTGGAGTTCGGGACCCCCTTGGGCCCCGGGAGTGAAGCTCCGGGCCTTCGGCCCTCCGCGGGGTCGGCCTTCGGCCTCCCGGCCTGAAGCTCGCCCTTCGGGCTCGCTTAACTTACTTAGGATTTTGACTTTTTGTTCGGGGTGTCCGCCATCTTGGATTTTTTTTTAAATTTTTTTTCAGATTATCACTCCTGGGCCCAAATAATGCCCGCATGCCAAATTTCAGCGCGATCGGACCATTATTTCGAAAAATCCATACAAAATTTTTTTTGTGCAAAAAATCTGAAAAAAATTTTTTCGGAATCTGGAGAGCCCAAAAGTCACGCACAGCGATTTCCAGCTCGATCGGATGAAAAAAAAATTTTCGAAAAAAAAAAAAAAATTTTTTTTGCAAAAATTTTTTGCCCATCGAATGGCTCTCGGGGTCCTCTATGACATTTGGTCGAGCACCCCCCACCTATCTCCCCCCGCTTAAGAGTTCCCATACAAACTTTGACGGGCCCTACGGCGGCCATCTTGGATCCGAGAATCACGAAAACACTTTTTCTTTAATTTAGGACCCTCAGAGATTCTACCACAAAAAAATCCGGCTCGAAGGACCATTTTGAAAATTTGGTGCAATTTTTTTTTTTTTTTCGGCAAAAATTTTTGCGGCTTCAAAAACTGTCAGCAGTTCCCTATGACATTTGGTCGAGCACCCCCCACCTAGGTCTCACCGTTTAGCCAGGCCGTCGAACATTTTTCGACCAGGGAGCAAATCCTGAAATGTCAGATTTTTCCCTAGGTCACCGGCGCGCCCTCTATACGACGGTATATAACACTAACCCCTACCGTAACTCCTTCCGGGAGAACAATCATGTCATTCAGAAATGAGTGGTAATGCAGCTATATATATTATTAATTAACTAGATTAAAGGGTCGTTTGTCAAAACGTGTATAACTAAACGAAAACATATGCATTAGCATAGTTGAAATCGAAAAGAATATGTCACTGATTATGAAATAACAGTCCGTAAGATCTTTATCCTTCGTTTATAAGAATGAGACTCGAATAAAGGCGATAACATTCGAAAACTTGCTGTCCTGTTTTCTCATCATAAACGCAACACTTACCTGCAAAAAGCTAAGGAAAACCTCTTTGTTTTAAGTAACTTAAACCTTAACTTAATGGAATGAAGTTTCTTTCCGGTTATGATTATATTCAGGTTGGCCTTTTTGTCATAATAATCTTAAGAGAATAGTATCAACATATTAGAACAACTTCTTGGCCTGACAGAACTGACATTGACAGTTAATACCGGTAATCGTGTTTAGGGGTAAATCTCATTATACAGGTATTGCTGTCAAATAGCTAAACCTCTAATATATTTGAATACCAATATTGATTATACCACTATTTTGACATTAACCGATATACGTAGCGAAATTCGCTATTACAGGTAATACCTTATTTAAAACCTGTATTCAGATTACCGGTTGCGATCCCTGCTTTAAACCTTTTACCCCACTGATCTCTTTGAAGTCGGTGCCAAGATAAATTTATACGTCCACAGGCTACACTCATATTTTAGGGTTAGTTATTATTTAAGTTAGTAAATACCCTTCAAAATATTATGAAGTGTAGGTATACGTATAAACAGGGTGATGTTTAAGTCGCTGGCCATATTAAAGCACCCGAAAGTACGCGAAAAACCATAAGTACGTGTTTTTTCTTTTAATATCCCCCAGTACATTTTTTTTGAAAAAAAGCGTTTCTGAGTTGTTTCAGAAACTTAGAACTTAATGGTCACCTAACGAACAATTGATCCTACCCTCGCTCCATGTTATCAGTGGAGGTCATTGACACCGCACTTTCCTCTCTCTCTCTCATCGCACTAATTGCAATCGACTTACCATTTATGAACCCTAATGCGATGAGATAAGATCTTATTTACAGAAGTTGCCAATTTTTCATCTTTCGGGTTTAGGACCATCATAAATGCAAAGGTATTTAATTTTAAACTTTTAAAAAAGTGTGTACTCGTAAATGGTAAACAAAATATCTTTGGCGTCAATGAGTACTATTACAATAAATCTAAATTTATAAAAACTAGGCAAGGAACCTTTGCATTCAGGCGTATTTAAAAAATTGAATCAACTTACATATTTACAAATGACATTTGATTAGCAATCGACGTAATGAAACTATTTACAAAATCAAACATTGTACATACTTACATTTGTCACAACTTCAATTGTACTGCAGTAACTGTTCAAAGTGCAAACCGTGCTGCTCCAAACAAAGTGTAGCTCGTTTTTGAACATTGATTTTTAATTTTCTGAGCACGTCAATGTTTCTTCGCACTACGTCAAATGCACGCACAATTTTTAGTTTTAAATCGTCCATGTTTTCAGCTTCATTCACATAGACACGTCTTTTTATTTCACCCCAAAAAAAATCACAGGGCGTCAGATCCGGAGAACGGGGTGGCCAGGCGACGGGACCTCCGCGACCGATCCATTGATTTCCGTAAGCCTCATTTAAGTAATCACGGACTACCAGCGTAATAGGGGGTGCACCGTGCACCGTCTTGTTGAAAATAAAATTCTTGATGATTTATAATCGCAAGCGGCACAATCGTCCATGAGGTCCGAAATTAGTCCCCGTAGCATATCAAGATATGAGCCTCCAGTCAGCCGCCCCTCTATGAAATAAGGGCCCAATAAATGCTCACCGACAATACCGGCCCACACATTTGAACAAAATCGAACTTGGTGATGATTTTCACGTATCATATTATAGGATTATGCATATGGGCATACTGGCAATAATAGTAATCTGTATTACAAAAGATGTTTGAATTTACCATAGTAACGGAATATTTATGTTTTTGTACACTCTGTCATGTCGCCTTCAACGAAATATACATTAGCCACGATAATAACTAGCTTATTATTATACTATAGAGTTCCACTATTCTGCACTTTCACCATTTTTTCAAATAGGTAATGTGCCTTCTGCACGATAGTGCTAGTTTTAATATTTAGAAAAAGTAGATTAAATATTTGAGTAGTCGTGAAACTTACGTAAATTATGTCGGAAGACAACGGCATAAGTGCCATTAAGAATCTGAAAGGTTCGTCGGATTACCTGAACTGGAAGTTCCTGGTACGTAACTACCTCGACAATAAAAACTGGTGGGACGTAATTGCGAAAGACGCAGTAAATGCAGAAGCAGACAGGAAAGCACGAACAACCATATGCTTGTTGTTGGAGCCAGAGTGCTTTACTCACGTCTACAATGCAAAAACTGCGAAGGACGCCTGGAACAACCTACAGAAAGCCTACGAAGACAAAGGCTGGGGAAGAAGTATCCACATCCAGCGAGAGCTCTTCAACTGTAAGTTAGAGCATTTCAGTTGTATGGAGAGCTATATATCGAAAGTTACATTCCTTGCACAACAATTGCACGATATTGACGCCACATTCCCTGATGATTTTTTAATATCCATTTTGCTAGGTGGTTTGACGCCTGAGTACAGCCCTCTCATAATGGCTGTCGATAATAGTGGGCAAGAGATCACGTTGGAGCAAATCAAGACGAAATTGTTGCAAGAAGGAGGTCGTCAAAGCAAGTTAAGTACGGACTACGAGCAAGCTTTAGTGACACGTAAAGCACCGAACGAAGCCAGATCTACACCTAAAACAAATGATCGTAAGCAAAAGTTCGTGTACAAGTGCTTCAGGTGCCACCAGCAAGGCCATAAGGCGTCAGAGTGCAAGGAGCGTGTTAAAACCGCAAATGTCTGCCTGAACACCAAGGAGGCAATAGACAAAGATAAGTGGCATCTTGATAGCGGATGCTCCAACCACCTTACACATGACAAGGGCAAATTAGTGTCATATACAAAACAACATGGCAATATGAAAATATCGGTTGCAAACGGTGAAAAGTTGGAAGTAAAAGGTCGTGGGAACGCTGAGCCCCAAGTCAACGAAAAGGAGAAATTAGTCCTGGAAAATGTCATGCATGCTCCCGATCTGTCCATGAATTTAATTTCGGTAAGCGATTTGACAAAGAACCTGGACCTGAAGTGTTTGACAATGGGCACGTACCAGATGAGGTGGTCACTAATGGTGAAGTGATAATACCTGACCTGTAAGAAAGGCGGTATCCTCAGAGAGAACGCAGACAAGTTGATCGGTACGGTTGCAGTGTTATGTATGCCAAGGAGAACAATCTTGATTGAGATCCTGTTACCATAGGGGATGCGTTGGCGAGACCTGATAGTGCATTATGGAAAAAAACGATTGATGATGAGATTGATGAGCTTACGTCACTGAAGGAGAATCAGACCTGGACGTTGGTGGATCTACCAGCTGATAAAAAACCAATTCAATGCAAGTGGGTATTCAAGATCAAGAAAGATAGCGATGGCAAAGTAACGAAGTACAAGGCTAGACTTGTAGCCAAAGGGTTCACACAGGTATGTGGTGTAGATTATACGGAGACCTACTCTCCGGTAGTTAGAAGCTCTACTCTGCGATTGTTGTTCTCACTGGCTGCTGAATACGATTGGTTTATTGACCAATGGGATGTCACGACTGCGTTTGTATACGGAAAGATTAAAGAGGACATTTACATGCTCCAACCAAAAGGGGCACTCGCCAAGGGTCAGGAAACCAAGGTATGTAAGCTGCAGCGATCTCTGTATGGTTTGAAACAAGCCTCAAATGCTTGGTTCAAAGAGTTAGATAAAGAGATGTTAAGTTTAGGCTTTATACAATCAAAAATAGAACCGTGTTTGTATCAAAAACAGCTTAAAGGTGACAAGAAGTTAATTGTCGTTATTTACGTTGATGATCTCTTTGTATTTGGCAACTGTGATCATGAAAAGCAAAAATTAAAATCAGGTTTGCTTGACAAGTTTAAAGTGAAACATTTAGGCGCGGCTAGACACGTTTTAGGCATGAGACTGAGAACAGAGCAGGGTCAGATCCATCTCGATCAGGAACAGTTTATTTTAAACTGTTTGGATGACTTTAACATGACAGATGCTAAGCCGGTAAATACTCCAATGGAAGTAGGTATGAAATTAGAGCGGTCACGTGATTCGCACAGCCACCTACCATATCAAAATTTGATAGGTTGTCTGAATTATTTAGCCTGTAATACGCGACCGGATATAGCACACGCGGTAAGTGTACTTTCTCAATTTAATTCGTGCTACGATGAAATACACCTTTAAGTGCGCGAAACGGGTTTTACGGTATTTAAAAGGTACGTCTAATCTGTGTCTCACTTTTAAAAAGACAGGAGATTCAGTCTTACGCGGCTATGTCGATGCAGACTGGGGTGGGGCGCTCGATCGGAAATCTTTCACGGGATTAATTTTCAAATTAGGGAAAATTATCATTGTCGCATGGGAAAGCCGGAAACAAGCGACAGTAAGTTTGAGTTCTACTGAAGCTGAGTATGTTGGACTTAGCCACGCTTCAAAAGAAGCGATTTACTTACGTTGTTTGCTAAACAGTTTGACTGCTGGGGATAGCAAACCCGTGGACATTTTTAATGACAACCAGTCGGCACATGTAAAATAGCAGCCAACAAAATGATGCATAATAGGACAAAGCACATTGATATAAAATATCATTTTTCCCCTCACTAGCTCGTAAAGCGCTCGTTTATCCTTTAATACGAGCGGGTAAAAACGCTTTTTACACACTTGTGAATAAAGTAATTTGACATTTCTCTAATTCCTATAGCCCCCTACTGCCTAGTATAAGTGGATCTGTATGACCGTAGTAAACATGCGCAATCGGAGCTCACATGTTAAATTGGTCGTTTCTCATGTGACTTTGTAAGCCATTGGCAATATTTAAATTCCATAAGTAACTCTATTCTACGATACGTTTCGACATTGAGTTTTAAATAGTTTCTTTAAGTTTATTTACATTTGGATGAGATTTGTAATAATATTTCCTCGCGATAGTGAGGGGAAAAAAGTTGTATTACACTTGGCGGCAAAGTTTGTTCAACTCTCGTGCCTTGAGACCTTCGCAATGCTCAAGATTCCAGTTTTTGAACCACTCGCTACGCTCGTGGCTCAATTTTGGAATCTTTCGCTAGCTCAGGTCTCAATATTGGCACGACAGTTAAACAACAACTTTGCCCCCTTGTATAATAAATAACTATTATTCGTGAGTGTGTACTAGCTGGTAAAGTTGAGATTAAGTACATGTCAACCGATAAAATGATAGCAGACATTCCAACTAAGAGTGTTTCTGGCCCGAAGTTAAAAGATTTTTTGAAGGATTTATCCCTATCAAATTATTCTATTAAGAGGGCGGATTAGAGTTAGATGTTTTATAATTTATACTGTGCTGTGTTTCATGTTTTTAAGTGCTTTGTGTAGGTAATAGAATAATTTTTCTAGCTATCCTTTTTAATGCATGCTTTTAATTTGTTATGTTTGTTTGTGTGTATACCCTTTCAAACAAAAAAAAAATTTCCAAATCGGCCTACGCGTCTTCGAGTAATCGGGGAACAAACCTAAAAAAAAAAAAGATTTCGTCGAATTGTAAACCTCCTCCTTTTTGAAGACGGTTAAAAACAAGGAAATCGATTTTAAAAGTGGTTAATTTGCTTTAAAGGACACAAGTAAAAACATCATCATCATCATCATATCAGACGAAAGACGTCCACTGCTGAACATAGGCCTCTCCCAAAGATTGCCACAATGACCGGTCCTGTGCCACCCGCATCCAGCAGACTCCTGCGATCTTCACCAAGTCAAGTAAAATCATTTAAATGGAAACATGTAGTAGATTTGATCGTTATTTTTTTTAATCCTAATCAGGTATAAGTTGACAATGTAATCACAAAAATGCTACATAAAATCGTAATACTGAAACAAACATTTTTATACTTATTTATCGACTTCCTGCGTAGGTATAGGTAATATTCCGGCGTAATACTAACGGTCAGTAATCATTTATCAAACAAGCTTACCGCTTTATGAGCCTAATTACTGGCTTGTTAAGGTCCAAAGGTAGTAGACCAATTTATTAGCTATCAGTAATTGGTACCTGTGAACGGGAAGGAAACGCCTGATCTCGAACAACTAATTAATTAATGAAGTGCCTACATATGTCACTATTTACCTCATAGTGTTTTTGGTATAAGCAACTTCCGTCACAATAAAGCAATAACAAATAAGGCACACTGTGTGTCTGCCTATTACGCCTAACCACGAGCTACCGCCGCGCCGTGAGTTTAACGCGGACTTACTTTCTTTCTATCCTGCTCATTCATCTATATGAATGAGCTGGATAGAAATCCTGCTCATATCTATCTGAGTGAAAGGGATAAAAAGTAAATCGGCGATAAACTCATTTGCGGCAGCTCGTGGTAAGTACACTAGTCCCACCAAAGGTGAATAAATAATGAACTATCGTGAAAGCTGACAACTTTGCCTTTCAACTTTAACTTTGCCAAGCGCCTCACATTTCAGTCAAAGCGAAACATAATGAATAAATACCTATTTTTCTAGCAGGAACGAGACATTGACAAAATTAAACATCGACATAACTGTTAACGATAAGTCATAATCATAAACGAGTACGAGTACATAAATAATTTTAAAAAATACATAAGTAGTATAATGCGTCGTAAACTCGTAACTTCCAAATAAGTTACAATACTTTAGGAATAAGGTAGCTTTTTGTTTATAATTATTAGTTATTATACGAATGTTTTTTACATACATTTTTCATCATAATAAATTATGCTTCCTAAATAAGCATTACTATTTCATAATCCGATTCGGTGTAAACAATCTTTACACGCGCGCGTTGTGTATCGTTATATACATATTATTGCTCGCTAGACCTTGACTTTGGCATTACTTGCATGCAAACCTGCGCTTGCGCTGTAACCAATCGCTCATTCCGGGCTTATCAGTGAAAACGTGATTAATGACTTCCCATGGAGGTACAATGTCAGCCTTTGTTCCTCGATCGAAACCCAATAGCGTAGAAATTGCCAGTTCATCTTTGTTTATCGACTGTTACTTGATTCTTACTTATAGATGTAGCCTTTCTCTAGAATTAGAAATTTAAATAGGAACATAAATGGGATTCCGGATTAGCAAACTGAAGTGGCAATGGGCAGGCCACATCGCACGCAAAGCAGATGGCCGATGGGCTCCAAAAGTGCTCGAGTGGAAATCACGGTTTGGCAAACGTCCACCCTCAAGATATGAAGATCGCCGCGCCGGGAGACGCTGGATTCAGGTCGCTTCTAACCGGTGTATGTGGCGGTCCAAATTCGAAGGAGGCCTATGTTTAGTAGTGGACGTCTTATAGCTGAAATGATGACATAAACGGGTGATTGGAAGGATGGAAGATTGAATAACTCCAATTACTTTTTAACCGACTTCAAAAAGGAGGAGGTTTACAATTCGTCGAAATCTTTTTTTTTTTTTATGTATGTTCCCCGATTACTCGAAGACGCGTGGACCGATTTGAAATATTCTTTTTTTGTTTGAAAGGGTATAGCTTCTAGTCGGTCCCATTGTCACCGAATCCAGATCTGATGATGGGATCCTGGAGAAATCGAGGGAACTCTTCAAATGTTGTAGGCACACATGACATTTTTCATTTATTTTCGAAGACTAATCAAGTATTTGCATCTAGTCATGAACATCTTAAGTTGGTGATCTGATGATGGAAGGTACAACTCTTTAGCAATTAGGAGTTGGGGGATAATTCTTTAAATATAACATATTTCATATATTTTGGAGGCTATTCGAGTATTTGCCTTTAGGTGGTCATAGTCTCATGTTGGTGAGCTGATGATGAAAGGAATAACTCCTTAACGATTAGGGGTTGGAGGATCATTCTTTGTATATAACAAATGTCATACATTTTCGAGATCTATTCAAGTGTTTGCTTAGTAGTTATGACATGTCGGTTAGCGGTTAGTGATTCTTTAAATAATATTGGCATGCTAAGTCTGTTACCTTTGAAATTGTTTTTGTATTCATATAAGTTCGCCAGTTCAGGTTTTATGGCCTACTACAGTGCAGTACATTCTAATTATAGGTATTTAGAGCATACTGAATAACGATTTTATATTTACACTACTAAAAAGCAACAAATAAAATATTTTAAAAATAAAAATAAAACCGCCTTCAAAAATTCGCCCGAACTAAAAAGCTAAAAATAATTTTGGTTCCTACTTCTTAGGATTTCCTACCCAAACCTTTAAACCTTTTACCCTATTCATTGAAATAAAACATTATGGCTAGGTACCCTACAGATTTCTTAGAAGTCGGTGCCAAGCCAAATATGTTCACTTTGCGAGTACTTATATGTATTTGATAGAGCTTTGTAACTTACTGTCACTCCGGTTATGCTTTCATGAAAATGACTGAGGCAGACCATTCTGTTGATAAAAGCGTAATCGGAGTGACAGTAAGTTACAAAGCTCTATCTAATATATACCTATGAACGTATTCGGCTTGGCACCGACTTCTAAGAAATCTGTAGGGTACCTAGCCATAATGTTTTATTTCAATGAATAGGGTAAAAGGTTTAAAGGTTTGGGTAGGAAATCCTAAGAAGTAGGAACCAAAATTATTTTTAGCTTTTTAGTTCGGGCGAATTTTTGAAGGCGGTTTTATTTTTATTTTTAAAATATTTTATTTTTTTTCTATTTCACGAGTGAATCGGTGTGGTAGTCAGAAAATTGATACTATAATATTTGTTATCAATTATCATTCTGATCTTACGCGGCATTCCACTGTAAGTAATAGTTAGTACCGAAAACCTTAAAATTATAAATAATGTCATTTTACAATGATTATAGGTAGCAGAGCAGTCTTTATCTAATTAATGCTGTTAAAAAGAGACTTCCACTTGTATTACAAGTTACAAGCTTTTGAAATACGGGCCCCTAGTCGCAATTACGTAGTAAGTACCTTCTTATAACAGTTTCAGTCAGACAATAGTTATTTTAAACCTTAAATTATTACTATTACTGATGGAGTTAAGTTTAATTTGTGAAATTACAAATTCAAGGTGCGATGCGAATGATGCGAATCTCCCTGTCTATAGTTCGCTCTTCCAATTATTTTTAAAACGTGGTGTTACTTGTATAATATAAATCTTCATCGAAGTTAATAAGCGTAGTTTTTGCGATATTTTTTGCAACGATGTTGCCCTCGGTAGGTTAAGTGGCAATCATGAGTCTGAGAGCGTCACGCTTGCAGACAATCGGGAGTAGTTGGGGAATACCAATGGACGTCCCTACGCCCAGTACCTTAAGGTCTTAAGTGCTATATATTGCCGTACAACGTTCAACAAATAGCCACTGAAGTAGAGCTTGTAACGACGACGACGACACGTAGGCTGGGTGTCTTTAGACTGCAGATGAGTGGCGACTGGCGAGGACGATCGCTGGGGATTGTAGAGCTGTATATGTGGACAGAATCAAACACTGAAATAAACTTGTATCAGGACGCTCCTTTCCGTATTGTCCCAAAGATCAGGATTACACCGTTTCTCTTGATCTTTCTACTCCTCTGTGCAATGCAAGTAATGGTATTTAAGTATTAAACACGAACTAGAAGGCATTGGTTAATACAATTTGAAGAGAGGCGATGTGTGCACTGACCGTTAATGTATTTGATAATTATGATGGGGAACAGTGCCACCATAGTGGACATGGAGCACACTACTGCGATCGCCAACCCGCTTTTGATTATGTGTCCTGTCCTATTGCGTCCATACGCATAGGTAAGAGGAGAGGCCTACGGCCCTACGTATAGCGATGGACTGAAATAAACTGATAATGTGATGTGAAAGAACTACTAGTAGTACATAGTAGTTCTTTGATTTCGTCCTTAATATGATACCTCCCGTAGTTGACTAATGGTCTGTGTCCTGGAAATAGCACCACCGAACAATATTAGCAGTTTTTGCATGTTTTGCGCCAGCCGACTTGGCGTCGATCCAAAAGCTGGTCCTTGAAGGATAGTGTGGTTTGCCACTATTGTCCTGCGCTTGTATGCGTAGTACCCGTAGAGAATATTTAACGTTTTGAAACACTGCACTGCATGCGCTTCTGCAGACATAAATGCGCTTTGGGGTTTTCCATTATTTGTGATTATTTATAAATCAAATCTAATAATACGGGTCAGGTCGCATTTTAATAGAAAATACTGCAAACGTGCTAATTATAAATATTTATGGAATAGGTGGAATCTGTTCTAATATCATGCAATCCCCTGAATTTGTTATAATTTTATTGGATTTGTAAATGTTCACGTTTGCCGCGCATACGTTAGTAATAGATCGGATGACGCAGGTATCCACAGCTTCCTGTTTTTATTTGGATATGCATATTTTGGTCTATAGTCCTCTGTCTGATAGACGTTACATTTATAAATGAGTGTGCTGTGCTGCATTAAACTGTAAATATGAGATATTATCGACTTTACAGTCAAGGAAATTGATTTATGTACCATCTCGCACTTTGTCACAGTGACAACCATATGGCTAGGGACCACTTTCATATTGATTGTCACTGTGACAATCAAAAACGGCACGTGAATCCACTTCCTTTACTGTATTAGGAAGTAGAAACTGCAACTAATGCATACAAGACAAATTGCCCATAAGGAAAGGGAAAAATTTTACAGCATATTCCTTAAGATTTCTTTTTGTTTATTTTTCATAGTATTTCGAATGCCTTACTACATAAAAAAAATCGTTTCCTAAAATGAGGTTATCATTGCGTAACGGTCAAAAAAGTTTAAATAAAATACATCATCTCTTTTCAAATAGACGGAATCCGGCAACTTCATACCGTCGTTGCGCCTGCAAAAAACCGATATGTAGTGGATTTTAATTATTCAATAAATAACCTTGTGTATAATTACTACGTAACTATTTCAAAGTCATAAATCGATCAAATAGCGGATTTTATAGACGCAACGACGATACATTTTATTCAAATTCAAATCAGAAATCTGCTGTCATAATGTTTCCCTTCCGTCATGAGCACATTGTAGATCGTAGATAGTTGGCAGTCAACATGTTCGTTACCACCCGCATTAGGATGCCACCGGCGCAGAAGGTTGCGCAAAGGATGCAGCCCCATTGCTATTCAAGTCTAGCCCGCACTTCCGAGGATCCGTAATTGCTTCTGGAAATGCCAACGGCACGACTAGACACTGCATTACAATATACCTATTAATTATGGCTGGGATAAGTTCGCCTTTGTAAATTGCTTTTATTTTGTTACAATTGTGATTTATATGTTTTGCGTAATTATTTGTAAGTGATGTCACTAAAATCGGAGATCATTATGTAAGTTTTTGATCGATGAATTTCGGTCCTATAGTAATCAATAATATATGACCTCCTAAAGTTTGGCCGGTGAATAAAAAATCACGCTGTATGTTAAGCTGTCGTTTCATAGGTGAACATTTTTAACATCTAATATTTGTCTTTACGAGAAAGGTTGTCGACGACTGCCTCTTCGTTTACCAAATTTCTAATCCTAAAAAATAAACTATTAGTAAGAGATTCTGTCAATTTGGTTTATAGCGTCACTTTGACATTCCCGTAGTTCGCCTACTTTAGGATCATTGTGAGGTAGGTATAATTATACTTACGTAATTGTACCTATATACATGTGAAATTGAATAGCCACGTCATCTCATTGTTCATGCCATGCTACCAGAAATATTGGAAACGGTTATAAATTTGACAGCCTCCGTAGCCCAGTTGGTATTAGTAGTGACACTAGTGACCCTGCCTACGAAGCTAGACGTTCCGGGTTCGAATACCGACGAGGGAATTATTTGTGTACCTATTTATTTATCAGTTTTATCACAAATATTTGTTCCTTGGTCGTGGCTGTGTATGTATTCAAGTATCTATAATGTATTTAACTATTATGTCGCCTGGTACCCACATCACAAGTAATTTTATTGAGCTTACCGATTTTAATTATTTATTTATAATTTTATATTAAATTGCCGCCACCGGAATGCTAATAAATAAATAAATAATTGAACAGCTAATAGCCACAATAGGGCCGCAGTCCAACAAGGTGGTCAGATCAGGTTCGCTCCGCTCTAGACACCCAACTACACAGCGCTCTGCATGATGCGAAGAACAGGCATAGATGGCGGGACACCGTCAGAAAGAAGTTAATCCTAAGAGGACTTCACGACCCTCAGTATTGAGGAATACGACGCAAGGAAGAGGATATATTAAATAATAGCCTTTCTCTCTTTGAAATTCCGATATTCTACAGTTTCTACACCATTGTCCTCATTAAATTTTGTTTTATAACGTTACACTATATGACATTAACAACCCCGCCAAGGTAACTGTCCTTATGTTTCTGTATGGGTTATAAAAAGTAATCATTGTAATGCGTTTAATTTATTAAATCGATGAGCGCATTGTTTCCGTTAGGCTAGTTCCTGGTAAAATTGGACATGGTTGAGGTAAATAGTCAAAACAGTCATTATTTGAAATTTTGTGTTCAACAATATAATAATAAATAATGTATTCATAATCGACAAGCAGTCAAGCATATAGTACAAGCAGTAAACAGTAGTGTCTTAAATTCTGTGACATTTTCTTATGCTTATCTCTAGATTATGCCTAAACCAGCAGCGAATTGACTTAGGCGAACCTGTATCGCGGGGACCTTAAACAAGTTAGTTTGTAGGTACCCGGGTGATATTGAAAAAATATAATTAAGTAATAGTTATTTATTATACAAGGGGGCAAAGTTGTTGTTTAACTGTCGTGCCAATATTGAGACCTGAGCTAGCGAAAGATTCCAAAATTGAGCCACGAGCGTAGCGAGTGGTTCAAAAACTGGAATCTTGAGCATTGCGAAGGTCTCAAGGCACGAGAGTTGAACAAACTTTGCCGCCAAGTG
>JALPQI010001033.1:0-55386 GCA_025490895.1 Thaumatotibia leucotreta
TATGCTCTCTCTCTATGGCCTTCATGACGGCGATTTCTTTGTGTTCTTTGCGCGAATTTCTCATCTCGAACTCGAGCCGGTGGCTTATTATTCGTTGCACGATGTCTTCTGTTGTCATGGAATTGCCAGAATTTATAATCTGCAACAAACATAAATGAATAAACATTAGAGGACTGGACCCCACAGGGTAGCCGAGACCAGGGTAGGGGCAGACCTAAGAGATATCGGAATCGGGACCTGCATTCCTTTTGTAGTACCTGGTAGGAGTATGCACTAAGCTATGAAGAGTGGTGATTAACAGGGGAGGCCTTTGCCCAGCAGTGGGACATAATATAGTCATATTAATTCTCACACAGATCGACCAGGGGTCTATTTTTCGTATGATATCAGACTAATTAACATATGGTTTTTTAAATATTGGTTATATTGGTTTTTTTTAATACAGGTTATAACAACAAAGTGGCTGTTATCGTAAGAGAAAAGTAGAGCCCAAATCACAGTGGCAACGAACAGGAGATCAGCAGTAACCTGTCAGTTGCCACCACCTTGCTGGCCCGCTAGATGCTTCTTTACGCTTCGTATAAAGGATCCTAACTTAAAGGTATGCGGAAACACATGTGCCGGTAAAGAATTACACTTTTTAATAGTCTTTTTAATGACCCACGGTAAGCACAAATAGGTAAGGCTTGTTGTTGTGCGAGTACTAAGTACTAAGCGACGCGTACGATATACACATTTAGATACTTCACCGTGGCGCACCACTTGCATTTTGAAGCCATCAGCGCCGCTGTTACAGCGTACGTGACTCAGACTATATGTGGTTACAGTCACCAAAGCCGTGTGGTGACGGCAGTAAGAATACATTTGTCACCACCCCAACTCCTCCTGCGGGTGTCGTAAGAGTCGACTAAGGGATTAAAGTGTCACTGACCATTCTATAAGACTGATGATGGGCAGCAGCGTCATCATAGTGGACACATTACTGCGATCGCCAATCCGCTTGCCCAGCGTGGCGATTATGGGCATTTACCTCCTAATGCGTCTATACACATAGTTAATAGGAGAGGCCTACGTCCAGCGGTGGACTAACATAGGCTGATGATGATGATGAGTCACCTTGAAGCAGCCGCGTCGCTTGGGCACGGCGTAGGGGTCGGATCCGTCCGCGTCGCGGGCGATGGCGGTGTCGCCGTGGCACACCACTTGCACTAATGTTCCATCAGCGCCGCTGTTACAGCGTACGTGACTCAGACTATATGTGGTTACAGTCACCTTGAAGCAGCCGCGCCGCTTGGGCACGGCGTAGGGGTCGGATCCGTCCGCGTCGCGGGCGATGGCGGTGTCGCCGTGGCACACCACTTGCACTAAGTGTTCCATCCGCGCCGCTGTTACAGCGTACGTGACTCAGACTATATGTGGTTACAGTCACCTTGAAGCAGCCGCGCCGCTTGGGCACGGCGTAGGGGTCGGATCCGTCCGCGTCGCGGGCGATGGCGGTGTCGCCGTGGCACACCACTTGCACTAAGTGTTCCATCCGCGCCGCTGTTACAGCGTACGTGACTCAGACTATATGTGGTTACAGTCACCTTGAAGCAGCCGCGCCGCTTGGGCACGGCGTAGGGGTCGGATCCGTCCGCGTCGCGGGCGATGGCGGTGTCGCCGTGGCACACCACTTGCACTAAGTGTTCCATCCGCGCCGCTGTTACAGCGTACGTGACTCAGACTATATGTGGTTACAGTCACCTTGAAGCAGCCGCGCCGCTTGGGCACGGCGTAGGGGTCGGATCCGTCCGCGTCGCGGGCGATGGCGGTGTCGCCGTGGCACACCACTTGCACTAAGTGTTCCATCCGCGCCGCTGTTACAGCGTACGTGACTCAGACTATATGTGGTTACAGTCACCTTGAAGCAGCCGCGCCGCTTGGGCACGGCGTAGGGGTCGGATCCGTCCGCGTCGCGGGCGATGGCGGTGTCGCCGTGGCACACCACTTGCACTAAGTGTTCCATCCGCGCCGCTGTTACAGCGTACGTGACTCAGACTATATGTGGTTACTATATGTGGTCACCTTGAAGCAGCCGCGCCGCTTGGGCACGGCGTAGGGGTCGGATCCGTCCGCGTCGCGGGCGATGGCGGTGTCGCCGTGGCACACCACTTGCACTAAGTGTTCCATCCGCGCCGCTGTTACAGCGTACGTGACTCAGACTATATGTGGTTACAGTCACCTTGAAGCAGCCGCGCCGCTTGGGCACGGCGTAGGGGTCGGATCCGTCCGCGTCGCGGGCGATGGCGGTGTCGCCGTGGCACACCACTTGCACTAAGTGTTCCATCCGCGCCGCTGTTACAGCGTACGTGACTCAGACTATATGTGGTTACAGTCACCTTGAAGCAGCCGCGCCGCTTGGGCACGGCGTAGGGGTCGGATCCGTCCGCGTCGCGGGCGATGGCGGTGTCGCCGTGGCACACCACTTGCACTAAGTGTTCCATCCGCGCCGCTGTTACAGCGTACGTGACTCAGACTATATGTGGTTACAGTCACCTTGAAGCAGCCGCGCCGCTTGGGCACGGCGTAGGGGTCGGATCCGTCCGCGTCGCGGGCGATGGCGGTGTCGCCGTGGCACACCACTTGCACTAAGTGTTCCATCCGCGCCGCTGTTACAGCGTACGTGACTCAGACTATATGTGGTTACAGTCACCTTGAAGCAGCCGCGCCGCTTGGGCACGGCGTAGGGGTCGGATCCGTCCGCGTCGCGGGCGATGGCGGTGTCGCCGTGGCACACCACTTGCACTAAGTGTTCCATCCGCGCCGCTGTTACAGCGTACGTGACTCAGACTATATGTGGTTACAGTCACCTTGAAGCAGCCGCGCCGCTTGGGCACGGCGTAGGGGTCGGATCCGTCCGCGTCGCGGGCGATGGCGGTGTCGCCGTGGCACACCACTTGCACTAAGTGTTCCATCCGCGCCGCTGTTACAGCGTACGTGACTCAGACTATATGTGGTTACAGTCACCTTGAAGCAGCCGCGCCGCTTGGGCACGGCGTAGGGGTCGGATCCGTCCGCGTCGCGGGCGATGGCGGTGTCGCCGTGGCACACCACTTGCACTAAGTGTTTCATCCGCGCCGCTGTTACAGCGTACGTGACTCAGACTATATGTGGTTACAGTCACCTTGAAGCAGCCGCGCCGCTTGGGCACGGCGTAGGGGTCGGATCCGTCCGCGTCGCGGGCGATGGCGGTGTCGCCGTGGCACACCACTTGCACTAAGTGTTCCATCCGCGCCGCTGTTACAGCGTACGTGACTCAGACTATATGTGGTTACAGTCACCTTGAAGCAGCCGCGCCGCTTGGGCACGGCGTAGGGGTCGGATCCGTCCGCGTCGCGGGCGATGGCGGTGTCGCCGTGGCACACCACTTGCACTAAGTGTTCCATCTGCGCCGCTGTTACAGCGTACGTGACTCAGACTATATGTGGTTACAGTCACCTTGAAGCAGCCGCGCCGCTTGGGCACGGCGTAGGGGTCGGATCCGTCCGCGTCGCGGGCGATGGCGGTGTCGCCGTGGCACACCACTTGCACTAAGTGTTCCATCCGCGCCGCTGTTACAGCGTACGTGACTCAGACTATATGTGGTTACAGTCACCTTGAAGCAGCCGCGCCGCTTGGGCACGGCGTAGGGGTCGGATCCGTCCGCGTCGCGGGCGATGGCGGTGTCGCCGTGGCACACCACTTGCACTAAGTGTTCCATCCGCGCCGCTGTTACAGCGTACGTGACTCAGACTATATGTGGTTACAGTCACCTTGAAGCAGCCGCGCCGCTTGGGCACGGCGTAGGGGTCGGATCCGTCCGCGTCGCGGGCGATGGCGGTGTCGCCGTGGCACACCACTTGCACTAAGTGTTCCATCCGCGCCGCTGTTACAGCGTACGTGACTCAGACTATATGTGGTTACAGTCACCTTGAAGCAGCCGCGCCGCTTGGGCACGGCGTAGGGGTCGGATCCGTCCGCGTCGCGGGCGATGGCGGTGTCGCCGTGGCACACCACTTGCACTAAGTGTTCCATCCGCGCCGCTGTTACAGCGTACGTGACTCAGACTATATGTGGTTACAGTCACCTTGAAGCAGCCGCGCCGCTTGGGCACGGCGTAGGGGTCGGATCCGTCCGCGTCGCGGGCGATGGCGGTGTCGCCGTGGCACACCACTTGCACTAAGTGTTCCATCCGCGCCGCTGTTACAGCGTACGTGACTCAGACTATATGTGGTTACAGTCACCTTGAAGCAGCCGCGCCGCTTGGGCACGGCGTAGGGGTCGGATCCGTCCGCGTCGCGGGCGATGGCGGTGTCGCCGTGGCACACCACTTGCACTAAGTGTTCCATCCGCGCCGCTGTTACAGCGTACGTGACTCAGACTATATGTGGTTACAGTCACCTTGAAGCAGCCGCGCCGCTTGGGCACGGCGTAGGGGTCGGATCCGTCCGCGTCGCGGGCGATGGCGGTGTCGCCGTGGCACACCACTTGCACTAAGTGTTCCATCCGCGCCGCTGTTACAGCGTACGTGACTCAGACTATATGTGGTTACAGTCACCTTGAAGCAGCCGCGCCGCTTGGGCACGGCGTAGGGGTCGGATCCGTCCGCGTCGCGGGCGATGGCGGTGTCGCCGTGGCACACCACTTGCACTAAGTGTTCCATCCGCGCCGCTGTTACAGCGTACGTGACTCAGACTATATGTGGTTACAGTCACCTTGAAGCAGCCGCGCCGCTTGGGCACGGCGTAGGGGTCGGATCCGTCCGCGTCGCGGGCGATGGCGGTGTCGCCGTGGCACACCACTTGCACTAAGTGTTCCATCCGCGCCGCTGTTACAGCGTACGTGACTCAGACTATATGTGGTTACAGTCACCTTGAAGCAGCCGCGCCGCTTGGGCACGGCGTAGGGGTCGGATCCGTCCGCGTCGCGGGCGATGGCGGTGTCGCCGTGGCACACCACTTGCACTTTGAAGTGTTCCATCAGCTCCGCTGTTACGGCATACGGGGCTCCGATTACCACCTCGTGGACGTACTGGAAAAAAATCACCTTATTCATAAACGTTGATTAACTTTACAAGCCGCTAAGTATTGTTTGTCCCTTTCGCCCTTATCAACATATTGCTAAGAGTGAAAGGAACAATACTTAGCGGCTTGCTAAGTTAGAAAAAGAAATGCTTTGTTACCAATTTTATAACACGGACGTACGCGTCGAAGGGGCCAAAGTGCTCAAAAATATCTGAACATACAATTTAATGCCATGACAAGGGTCCTGCTTAGATGTTGGTAGGAGCCCTGACGGCTCCGATAGTCTTTAGTCTAATGGCTTCTCCGATAGTTTAAGTCTAATGGCGACTATACACTATCTAAATACTGCTTTACGCCGCGGCCACGACATCGGTCTAAGGCGACCGTCTTAGCGGAAAACGTATGGTGTTACTCGTACCCATATCGACATCCCGCTCCAACTCCTGGATTCGCTCGCCGCTGGTCGCCTTAGACGAATGTCGTGGCCGGGCCGTTATTACAGCGTACCTTGCATGCCAGCACCGACAGCACTCGCTCGTGCAGATTCATGATGGGGTAGTTGGAGCCCTTATAGCGGTTGACTTCAAGGTCGGTGTGCAGCCCTACGATGATGAAGTCGCCTTGTTCGTGCGCTGCTGCCAGGAAGTCGAGGTGGCCCACGTGAAACAGGTCGAAAGCGCCCGCTACGTACACCACCTAAATGATATTGAATCGTAATTGAGTGTCTTTTCAAAAGCGGTTTTGTGCGGTTTCGATAGTGTTTATAGAAAGTTTTTGCTCATGTCACATCACACATCATCAGCCTATAAGGAGCATTCCATGAAAACATGTCGTAAGCGACACTGTCTTTTCAATACTTTTGAGAAATTAAATTAGTAAGCCGAGTTACGGCATAATAATAACATATCAAGGCTTTAAGATTGACAATGTTTCCTAGCAGCTAGCATATTTTATTAGGGTAGCTACCATAGCGAGTCGTAAGCGACAAAAAGTAGATGTTTTCATGGAATGCTCCATTAATCAGTTCACTGCTGGACAAAGGCCCACTCCCTAAATGTACGGACGCATTGGGAGGCAAATGGCCATATTCGCCACGCTGGGCAAACGGGTTGACGATCGCAGTAGTGTATCCACCCCACTAATGATGATGCTGCTGCTCATCATCAATCTTCTATCAATAAATTCAGTGACACTTCGAATCCCTTAGTCGACTCTTATGACATCCACGGGAAGAGTTGGGGCGGTAACAAATGTATTCTTAAAATCGTCAAATGTGTTCTTTACACGGTCAGCAAATATCATAAACAAATGAAACTTCAAAAGTGTCACTTCGTCTTTTTAAAAGATCGTGCGGTTGCGATAGATAAATTAGTGTGTTTTAATAAGAGGTTGCTCATTTATGACCATATTTATGAAATTGACCATAGATAGATAAATTGTCAATTTAAGTGGCACTTAGAACGACACTTAATATAAATAAGAAGACAGCAAATACTTAAAATCAAAAACAATGAACTTCACGCATAGCGTAGATAAATTAGTGTGTTTTAATAAGAGGTTGCTCATTTATGACCATATTTATGAAATTGACCATAGATAGATAAATTGTCAATTTAAGTGGCACTTAGAACGACACTTAATATAAATAAGAAGACAGCAAATACTTAAAATCAAAAACAATGAACTTCACGCATAGCGTTATGTATATACCTATCGTTGAAAAATTATTTGCGGCTCAGAGAATAGTACCTACATTACGACACAGGTGCGAAAAACATGAAATTCGAAATGAGTGGCGATGTTTTAAAACACGGCCGAAGGGAGTGTTTTAAATCGACACGAGTTACGAATTTCCTTATTGCACGTGTCTCGTACGACGTTTTTTAGTACAAATGGCCCTCCGAAGTTTTGAAACTGACGTAAAATGACACACTTCTCGCACTAGAGCCTAAAAAAGGCACCATCTGGACTAAAAAAAATCTTTTATAAATTATTCAATCTTGCTTTAGGATTTACCACCACGGCATGGAAATGATTTATAAAAACTTTCCAACATCAATGACGCAAGGGCTGTTGACGTGATTTATGTACAATTAAAAAATAACGATGAAAGTAGCTTATCAGCGAGGTTAAATGTTACAGATTAATGTTAATAGACGGTAAATGGTAATATGCGAAAAGATTCGATAACGATAACTATAATAATATAGTCATTCTAAAATCAGCTTTTTTTTCAAGAAGAAAAGGTTAATTTTAATTAAATTTATCTAAATCTTTAACTAAACAAGATTTACCTACCCCATTTTAACGCCAATTAAAGTAATGATACTTTAATAGGCGTTAAATTAAAGTAATGATACTTTAATTGGCGTTAAAATAGGGTAGGTATATCTTGCTCAATTATTATTATCAGAGTAATAAAACATATTTATATTTTTCATGGTAAAATAGTGGAAAATCGAGGTAAAAGAGATGTTTTTCCATAGACGATTTTTTGCAATAAATTTTAAAATAAACCAGTGTTTTATAACCGGTTTATTCAATTGTCAATCTTTCTTGAAGTTCTTGGCGTAAATCATTGTTTAGACTAACTCTGTATGTGGCCGTTCCATATACATTTTAACATTACCAGTATAGTGTGTCCCGTTCCGTCTTATAATAATTACCAAATTAAAAAAATTAAAACAACCAACTCCAACTGATTTCTCCAAGATCCTATCATCAGTGGTTTCCATCATTAGTTTCCTATCATCAAATTCTACTTTCTGAATGCAAATTCTTGTTAGTGAATGAAAACTACCAAAAGCGCCATACATACCTATAACATTTGAAGAGATCCCTCGATTTCTCCAAGATCCCATCATCAGACCCCAACTTGCCAAAGGGACCATCTCAGGGTTATACACGTTCGATCAAAAAAAATCTTTAAATCGGTTCACTATTCTTGGAGATATCACGTAACATACATACAACAAAAAAAATCTGTCGAATTGATAGCCTCCTCCTTTTTTTGAAGTCGATTAAAAATATTGATCAGACGGAATGGGACAAACAATACGAATCTTGCTAAGTTAGGAGTTAGGAGACGTTTATGAATAAGAAGGTTAGTGTCCATCTGCTTTTTTTCCACCACCAATTCCCTTTAGTAGCGTTTGTTAGCCAAAGTTTCGTAACCAGCTTCGAAATGAGAATAAAATCCCAATAGGCAACTGGCTTTAAATCGGGACTTATCATTACCGATTTGTAACCAGGTTTGTACCAAATGGGGAATGTAGGAAACCATATGTGAGTGAGTTTAGTAAAACGTCCCACTTTGTCGTTTGCCATAAAGACACTTTGTCAGTTTATTCATATGAATACAAGGAAATCTCAACTTTATGGGAAGCGACAAAGTGGGACGTTTTATTAAAACCTTTTTTACCTTATCCGTAGGCTTCGGCGAGAGTCCACTACTAAACTGTATGATCTTCTGCGTAGTAGGTAAGAACTGCGAGCAGCCAGTGTAAGGCGATCGCGCTGTGCGGTCCGTGCCGAGGTTTGACGAATGTTCCAGCGCCACGGAATACTCTTTGTCACCTCTCCTGGAATGCAGACCAGCCTTAAGTGCAACATTTTACATACTAATGAGAATAATGTGAGATGCTATTTGTTAAGCGTGCAATGTTTTGTGCGTACGCAGAACGCAGCCCAACGCTGCGGTTAAGGGTCTCACCAAACCAATCGACGCGGAGTCGGCTTTCGCCGAGTGTTTTACACCACACTATTCGCATTTAGCCGATCGACCGTCTTCGCGGTTGAACACCTGCGTTAAGCAGTCGCACCCTCCTTACGGCCGTAGAAACGCTCGATCGCCTGCGATTTGCTACCGCAACAGTTGTAAAGCGGCGGTCGGCTCTCTCGTGCTCCGTCCTGCCGTCGAGACGTCAGACAGCACGCGTACAGCTGCTGAGTCCGACGAACAGATAGATAGGACAGCAGGTGATCGGCAATCGTAAATCTCATTTTTGGAGACTAGTTGTCAGTAACTAGTTTGAAATTGAACAGACGTGTATGATTACGACAGTATTACTTCGTGTTGTCAGATCTATTGCAGATTTTAATGTGGGTAATAATTCAAATGAATAAATACAAACGCATCAGTAGCTACTTCGGCCGTCATCGGCTCTTTTCGGCCGTCGTCAGCTATGTTCGGCCGTCGAAGACGCTGAACGGCTTCCGCCAGCTCTGACCGGTTCTTATCGTAGGTACTCGGCCGTGATCGGAGCCGTTCAACTCTTTCCGGCACCGTATTGATTTAGGAATGCGAACGTGTGCGTTAGGCTGCAAACGGGGTCGTACGAATGCGAACAGCTTTACGGCAAAACGCCGTTTTCCCGTCGAAAGACGTCGTTTCGCGTGGGCCGAGCCGATTTACGATGTCCTCGCTCTTATTGCGTTGACATAAAGCTTTTTCCGTACGCGATTAGCCGAAACGGCGTCGACTAGTTTGGTGAGACCCTAACGCTCAAAACAACCGCGCTTTGTTTGGATTTTGTATAAAAGCAAGTTTTCGACTTATGCCTTCCACTGCGAGAATTGCTAGCAAAGTGTTCGTATACAGGTAAATTCATTAAAGCTGGCACGAATGGAATTAATGTAATCTATCATTGTGTGTATGCGGTCGTCCTATACCAACCCGTATCTACTGTCATTAAGATATCTACACATAGATACTTTCTGTCACTTACTCGACCCGTTCGTGCCAGCTTTCATGAATTTACCTACAGTTTACTGTTGTTAGTGCCAACAGTGATGAACATCAAACGGAGCCATTAATGAGTCCGCTCGGCTCGCAGTGGAAGGCGGGTATCAGGCCAATAAAAATATTAAGACATGAAAGTAGTCCCTCATAATTTCAAGCTCTTATACAACGTAGTTTGAGCACAGTAACAACAAAACACGAGAAATTGCTTCAGTTGATCTTAAGCTTTGTGACTTATGAGGTTAAGACTTGCCACTAAATATAAAAAAAAACTATTATTAGTTAAGTAAGAACTGAGCGTAGCGCCATTAAACTGGTTACTCCAGTTTGGCGCACTAAATGTTTATGTAAAATTTTTAGTTTTTCGTGAATAAATAATATAATAATTGGAATACTAATCAATATTTAGGTAAATGTATGTACTTACCTACATCTGAAAAGTGATCCAAAGAAAAAATTAGGGATTTCTGACATGAGATAATATTGGGAAAATGTATTTTATTTTAGGTATGATTATGAATCAAAGAATATTACTTAAAATGTTCTCTGGTGAGCAGTAACATTCGCCCCACGAGGTCTGTCGTCGACACGCCAGCGGTTCTTTGCACCTCTCTGCAAATACAAATTTGTATGATAGAGGAGACTATACACAAATAAACAGAAATAATCTACATACATATAGATCATCATCATCAGCCTATAATAGTCCACTGCTGGACGTAGGCCTCTCCTATTAACTATGCGTATAGACGCATTAGGAGGTAAATGCCCATAATCGCCACGCTGGGCAAGCGGGTTGGCGATCGCAGTAATGTGTCCAGTATGATGACGCTGCTGCCCATCATAATTTTTTTTATCAAATAATGGTCAGTGACACTTCAATCCCTTAGTCGACTCTTACGACACCCGCAGGAGGAGTTGGGGTGGTGACAAATGTATTCTTAGTGCCGTCACCACACAGCCACATATAGGTACTGGACGTAAATTACGCGCGACTAGATCGAGTGTAAGATTGCCTTATGATATTTATTTATTTATTTGATCAGAGTCTGGCGTTTTTACTTAAAGAAGGCGGATAGTTAAAAAAATAGATATTGACTGGGCATTGATAATTTGAGTTTCACGCATTCTTCAGTGATAAAAGCAAAACTTGTTAGACTATTTTACGGAATGTTCCGGAATGTTCAGTAAGTCTAAAAGACTCGCATTCTGAACCAAAGCTGTAGATACAGAAGTATTGAGAGGAGTACGGAAGGGTGATAGAGCGGCTGATAATTAATGAAGTAATAATTAATTAAATAATCACCAAATTAAACATTTAAAAAACCGACTTCAACCGGTTTCTCCAAGATTCCCGATTTGTTTCCATCATTGGTTTCCTCAAATCCTACTTTCTGAATGCAAATTCTTGTAAATGAATGAAAATTACCAAAAGCGCCATATAACATTTGAAGAGATCCCTCGATTTCTCCAGGATCCAATCATCAGACCCCAACTTGGTGCCAATGGGACCATCTCGGGGTAATACACGTTCGATCACAAAAAGAAATTTTAGAATCGGTTCACTATTCTCGGAGATATCAGGTAACATACATACAACAAAAAAAAAAAAAAAAATTCAGTCGAATTGAGAACCTCCTCCTTTTTTTGAAGTCGGTTAAAAAGAAAAAGGTCTCCGCGAAACCGTAAGGTTTGCAACACAGACATGACATTCGAGGTAAATAACGTAATATGGCGAGCACACGACGTGGTGATAAAGTATTTATTTCATTTACAAAGTATTTTATTGCTGCTTTTCTATTTTAAGCATCCTATATTGATTAGGAATGCTATATTCACGGCGCAATTATTTTTGCGTCACTTCTAAAGTGGTATCGATAAAACAAATCACATACACACCTGTATCGGCCTGCATTTTTGACCAAATGATATGTATCAATTCCATCTGCAGTTACTGTGATGTCATCTGTAAAAAACAATTCGTGAAATTAGTATCGCTACCCATTTATAGGTACCTATATATTGGGAATGTAAATGTGAGCGTTAAAAACATCCCATTTGTCTCTTGCTATAAGGGCGGTTAAACATTTAATTCATATAAAGACACAAGCCAATTCAGTCCTTATGGTCATCGACAAAGTGAGACGTTATTTCTAAAACACTCACAAATCATTAGATAATTATACAAAGTGACCTTTGTGAACTTGACTCCCTGAGGGATTGTATTGTTGATTGTAGTAAAAGCGGCTTATTTTCTCGAAGTTAGGGGGCGGAAATTTTCAAAATATTAATCTTTCACGATTGTTCAGTTTTTAGAATCGTAATCGTACAAAATAGCTTGAGATTGTTGTAATAATGCGAAATCAAACTAGTGTTACTTTACTTAGGGAGCATTGATATTGGCCAGTTAGCTAACGTCGGATTATCGCGCTTCCAATGCGATGTGATGGTAACCGAGGGCCCTCTGTCTCTTCTCTGTCACTCCGATGACCCTATCTTTGGAGTGACAAAGACAGATACTACGAATTATAAGTTCGCGGTAGGCCTACTGAAGTCCTACCTGGAAATTTTTATTTCTTGGACATGGTTGTATTTATATATTCAAGTATCTATCTATTATATATATATCATTGTTTAGTACCACGCACGCCTTAATTGAGCTTACCGTGGGATTCAATTTGTGTAAACGTCCCAAGATATTTATTTAGTTTATTTGCCAAATATTACCCACCTACAATAATTCCTGTTTTTTCATTTTATAATTTCATCAGGTTTTATCATCAGATCTGTTAGTTCCTAATTCATACCTTAAAAACTGGATAACTAACACCTGACGTAAGTAAACGAATATATAAAAACCAGGCCTAATAATATTTAAATTCTTCCGTATAAGAACAGCGGAATTAATGAGACGTGATTACCAGTTCATACGTAGTGATTACCTTGAATCCGATTCTAATATCGTAGAGTCATATGTGAAAGGTCAAACAGGTCAATGTCAATGTTTTGCGTATGTGCCCTATTTTTTTTAATACCCAACAGAAAAACGGAAGCAAACAAGTATAACCATAAATAAATATCTTGGGACATCTTGCACAAATCGATCTAGTCCCACGGTAAGCTCAATTAAGGCTTGTGATGTGGGTACCAGGCGACGATATATATAATAGATAGTTACACAAAGATACATAAATACATAGACAGCCATGACCAAGGAACAAATATTTGTGATAAATAAACACATAAATAATACCCTAGCCGGGATTCGAACCCGCGGAACCTCCAGCTTCGTAGGCAGGGTCACTACCGACTAGGCTACGGAGGCTGACATAACCATAGTTATGCAGAAAGCGACCAACTTCCAATTTTTGTCAATGCAGAAAGCGAAACTCAATATGTTAAAGCTTAAGTCAGATTGACAAAAAATTGTACCTAGTTGATCGCTTACTGCAAAACTATGGTCGTTTATGACTCGCCTGATGGTAAGTAGTTACTGTAGCCTATGGACGCCTGTAACTTCAGAGGGTTGCGCTTCGGCTACCCTGCAAAATCTTACTGTTTTTTTTTAAATCACATATTGTAGTTTTTGAGAAAACCTCGGTAGGGATTTCATTCCAATAACGAATCGTTAGCGAGTGGTAATTCCTTTATTGTTTCTCGACACGACTGTATGTATAATTGTGTATACCTGGCAGTTTAGTCTGGTAAAGTTTCGAGACATTACATTCCGTAGTCGATAGTTACGGAATTCTCACGAGTTTCCGTTGTATTTTACGTCAATATTGTATGACTATAGCTCAAAATTTTACTTCAATTATTAAAGGGTTTTTCCTTGCAGGAAAAGTACAGTTGACGTCACAGATCTGTTTACACATTTGCCTTAATCTGTTGTAATAAAGTACAAAAATGAAACAAAGAAGACATTTAGTATACAACAGGTCTCACAACAACAAAACTTGTTGTATTGTTGACAGTAACACAAAAAAGGTATTTGTTGTGTTTCCTCAAATGTTTTGCTGTGTAAACATTGCATCACCATTCAGCAGTCTAAGCATGTGTATGATCTCTGTGCAACATAATCACTACAATCTTGTCCAATACTTATCATACATGTGACCATAATAAACTTCACGTGTGCGTAAGTAGCTTTACAGTAATGGAATGAGTCACTCATTCACAAGCATTTACTGAGATTTCGATGAGATTAGACATTTTTGATATGAGATAAACTAGTGAGTAAGTCAGTGATAGTATTGTTACCTAATGTTGTTATCCTGACATGCAATTTAAAAACACTTATCATGAAAACGTGATATTTCTTCTAGATTAAGATTGTTAAGGACAAAATGTGGAATAATCAGATCATGTTTTGATGAATTCATTACTAATTTGTTAAGTCTGTTTTAAACATTTTTGTACCTATTTATAAATATTAGAGGTCATAAACTAAAGAACATTTTTCTTTGGTTTAAAACATCTAATATTCCTTTATAAATAGGTACAATAATATTATGTCAGTGCACATGGAAAGGTACCTTGTTGCGGTGTTTAAAATGGACTTATTAAAGAATACATAAGGTCTATTTTTAGAGTTGGGACAAGGTACTTTTCCATGTGAACTGACACAAATGTTCACCAATGTCCAAGGTGGGGATTGAACCCACAAGTCTAGCTTTCGTGGCTGATGCCTCTACCCAATGTATATATTACATAATCAGTGATCGGAATAGGCAGAGTATAAATACCTAAACTTCTTAGAACAAAGTCATGAAGTGGAGACTTCCTTGCACTAACATTTTTTCCCGAGATTTCCCGGATTCAAATTACAAAAGAGATTATGAAAATTAACATGTAACAAAACACAGTAATTTATCTTTAAAATATGAGTGATAATCGTGAAAGTTTAAATCAATAAAATAAGCTCATTTTTTTTTGTTGGTCATTTTGGTAAAATATAGCGAACTTATACTTATAATAATGACCAACTGTTACCATACATGTACCTATATTTACAAGTAAACAATTACTTACTTACTTACTGTATCAGTTTACATGAAATAATTTAACATTCATTATTTTAAAACTCGTTCATCAGTTTTGCATGCCAATAAAAGAATATAGTTATTTTCAAAATATGATAAAAATCATCCTGATTTCAATCAATTTATCTATGTGTTCATCGCCTAACAAGCCTTGGTAAGGTTGACGAAGGTAGATGCTAGCTTTTGCCGGTGCATTAGTAAATTATCCTAATAACACTCAGACAGTCAGACATAAAGCCTACGTTATCATATCATATCCAATATAGAAAGTATTTATCATGTTGCACAATTGCACATGGATATTTTATGTATACTAGGGTAACCTAACTAGTTTTCCTTAAAATTTAATCATACATTATGAAAATATTAACTGGTACCAAATGGTGTTAAATCCTGAGTTATTGCCATTGTAATTGAAACTTTTCTCCTGTAAAACAATTAAATTAAATATCTTTTTTTGCAACAAGTAATTCAATAAGATTGTTTATTTAAGAAGTAAAATTAAATGTTGTCTTTAATATTATAGATAAAATAATCAGCTACCTATAACATTTACAAAATTTACCGATCCACCTATTTTATTTTAATGAGAATACTTTTTGATGTATATTGGTATCTAATTAGGTTTTCAGGTTTGTACTTCAAGTTAATTATTTTTTTGAAAAATAATAAAGATGCATGGGTTTCAACTTTACTCTCAATCTAAATGGTTGCTACACAGATGGATAAACCTAATTTAATGCTGCATAAAAACAAATAATATATTTCATTTCTTGTAAGACATGTCAGACTGATTGTAATTTTATTGTAGTCATAAAATATTTTCATGACATAGTTACCTTTTCAAGAAATAAAAATAATATTACGAAAATCAATTATAATTTGATTATATGTGAGAATAATGTTCTTAAATCATGTTTTATTAATATTTGTCTGGTCTCTTTTTTTGTACCTATTGTTTTATTTTTTTTGTGTCAATGTCATATTACTAAAAATATTACCTTGGGCTTGTTACAATAAGGGCAGGGTGATGTTTTTTAAACAAATTTTTGAATGTTCAACATACTCATGATCTGAGCATGACCTTGTGACCTTTAACTAAAGTGTTTAAATTATGACTTACCTCCATGTACACAGAAGTCACACTGATATTTATCTAACGTCTCAAGTGTTGTGACATATGGGGCTCCTTCAACAACCTGGTCCACCCATTTTATAGCCTTCACCATCTTGTACCGCTCCTCCTGTGTAAATACTGGAGGTCCTTTGTGCTTCGCAATTTCTTCATCTGTGTGAACCCCTACTATTAACACATCACCAAGGGCTTTCGCTTGCCGTAAAGAATTTGCGTGACCAAAATGCACCATGTCATAACTGAAAAACATTTAAATTTGTAAGAAAACCTGTTCATATTCTTTGTAGTAATTGAGTTAATAGGCCGAGTACGATTTATGAACAGTCCTTGCGTTAATTGGCAACGGATGTAATGTTTTGTAACTATTTGTAGTAACCTGAAAAATAAGGCGAAATTTCGAGCACAAAATACCGATAAGTCGCAATAAGAAAATTTTAAAACAAACATTCAAATTATCATTAACATACTGTTATTTTATGAATATAATTATCAAGTGGCAATGCTTATGAAAAGTATTTAATGAAAATTTCAATAAATTCTTATTATCATTTAACTCACCACCCATCGCACCACACACGAATCTGTTTCTTTTCTCCATTAGTAGCACTCATTCTTAAATATCAATAACAAAATGCTTGTTATATATCACAAATAAATGATAAGTTTATTGCACAAATAATTAAATTACTAAAAATCGAAACATTTATTCGACTAAAAGTCTCACGGCACTCCGTTCACAGCATTGCACACCGACTGTCATTTTTTTGTGCTGTCAAATACGACGATGACGTCATAGCATGACGATTTGTTTCACGTATAAAGTTTACATGCTTATGTTGGTCAACATGAATTCGTTAGTATTTTCCTACCGACAGTTTCATAATAGTTTTTAAATTTAATAATAGTTTGTAATAATGGCAGTAAAAGTAAAATAAAATCGCTCCTCCTAAATTTCAAAAGCTATCGTGTCGTGTTTTCCAAAAAAAGTTTGTACTAGGGTAAATAAATTGCCAGTAACTGGCCACTTCTAGGTAAGAAGTAAAAATAAATTCTGTTCATAGGTAAATAAAACGCATTTTAGTAAGAGGCGGCCAGTTATTAAACGAGTGGCTAGTTGGCAAATGTCCAGTAACTGGCCATTTTCCTGATACAAAAATGAATTCTCTTTTCCTATAAATAGAATTCATTTTTGGTTTAAGTTGGCCAGTAACTAAAACATGGCCAGTTATTAGGTTTTTACTTCATATATACCTTCTACTAAAAATGAACTTTGTTGACCTATAAATAGAAATCATTTATATCAAAAGATGGTTAGTTACTGGCGATTTACCCTATGTTATCATTAGGAATCCCGGTAACAAGTGATTTCAGTTTCTATTATCCCCGCTATTACTTGCATTCGTAAAAGTTTGCCGACAAAAGTACAATAGGCTGGTATAGGGTATGATTTTTCCAAGATTTTACAAAAAAATCCGAGTACTTAGATACTTTTATGCCTAACATCGACGTTTTGGAAAAGCGTCGTCTACTGCTTTCTTAGTGACACACAGTGGCGGTAGTTTATTAGGTAGATACCTATTTCACTTCAGGAATAAAAAAAATATTTATAGCTAACACTGCCTGATTATAAATCTATTAATCTACAAACATACCGTACATACCACAAACAATATGCAAGTAATACATACATAACTTGCATCTCGAACATTAGTAATGAGCACAGATTCAGAACTTACTTTACAAAATGCGAAATTATCTAATCGTAACAAATTCCGCCATCCTATTAGCGATTGGTTCAGTCAAATCACGCCACTGCAGACGACGAATGCGAGACGTCGTCTCGCTTGGACTTTGATGTCTACATTGGTAGGGGTTACTAAAGTTATCTTCCAATCCTGCGTTTTGTGGGTCAACAACCATATCCGTGCACTTAGTACTAAATATAAACGGGAGTTAAATAAAACCATAAGTAGGTATTTTAATATTTTTATTTTATTCAGTCTTTCGCATCTGCTACTCCTCCACTAGTAATAGAAAAAGTAGCCTCACTTTCAGGCAAGTCTGGAGAGTCATAGATCTTGGCTATTCGGTTTTCTCCCCTACCTTTTCTTAATGAAATTCTAGTGGTTGATGCATGAGCGAGGATATTTCCCCCAATCGGCTTCTTTGGGTCTACTTGAAAGGATAGTGTAGCTCCCGGATCAGCGGTCATCTGGTTGGTTATGAATACAGCTACGTTGTATTCCTCAGATATCTGTAACATATTTGTGTGTCGCTGTAACTAAGCTCGTCATTAACAGATACCTATACATCATCATCATCATCATGTCAGCCGAAAGACGTCCACTGATGAACATAGGCCTCCCCCAAAGATTGCCACAATGACCGGTCCTGTGCCACCCGCTTCCGGCGGACTCCTGCGACCTTCAGACTGCTTCACCAGGTCATAATTCATAATTCATAATTCATAATTCATTTTATTGCATAATCATGTGTTACATAAGGTTTTACAATGGGCTTTACAGCTAAGGATCACATGAACCCTGATAGGGTATTAAGCAGAGTAATTACATAACTTAAAACTAAAAAGTAGGTACTAAAATAAACGAGCATTCAAATTAAAAAAAAAAAAATAATAATAATAATAAAGGTTCCGGCGGTTCCTATCCCTGCAGCCCTAACCACCGGCAGCTTGGGCCCGCCCCGTTGCCGGCGGCACCCTAGGTTAGGTTTTTTATAAAGTATTTATGTGTTTTGTATTGTTTTTGTATGTTGTATTTTTTTTAATTTTATAAATATTGTTATAAAAAGCCCAACCTAAGAGATATGAGAAATAAAGTGTATAATAATAATAAATAAATATCCAACAATAATTAATGACAAACATTTCAAATATTTTACTTTATAATAAAATTATTTATCACACAATTGAATTTAATAAAGAGTATAATAGAATGAATTAAATTGAATGTCAGTAATAACTACCTATATGTTAATCAAAATGTCATATACATATATATACATATATTGTTATAAATATAAAAAGTTGTCGTTAAATGTTATGATTAATGGGCATCATAAGGAGAAGAATTATCTAAGTAATATTATAGGTAGGTATTATTATTGTTTGAGAGTCGTGTACGTCGTGATCTACATTTATATATATATTTATCTCAGTCTCAATAGTATCAATAAAGTCAAAGACCTCGGTCGTAGCCGGATGCAGTACTATTATCTGGTCACCTTTTTGATCTTAAGCGCGTTACGAAATAAAATGTTTTATATTTTGGGTAAGTACCATAAACATTAGATAGATATACTTATTAATATATTTATAATCATTACTGGGTTACTTTTTAATAACAAGTAATTCTTTTTTAGGCGTCATTAATCTATTAATTAGTTAGGTAAAGGCAAAATATATGTACCTATATTTCATCAAAGTATATAAATAGTTATCAAAGTATATAATATATCCATCTAAAGTCGTTTCAAAAACATTAAAATGCATTTAGCAATTTTGAAATCGGAAGCAGTAGATTAGAGCTTACTTACAGGTCAGGAAGTATTAATTTTTAGAGATTCTACTGTACTTGGGTATACTTCGTTTTAGGCGAGATAAGAGTTAGTCTAGCCTGATTGATTAAAAATACTACTCATGTTGAATCATCGAATATCTCGTAATTATTCTACGCGTGAACAACTCAGCGTATCGAATCATCTATCTTATCAGGAAAATACTCCATCTACCGGTTAGCTGGAAATTGATCTTTATGCACTACATATTAAAGTAACCAGGTTCATATTAACAATTTGCTGTACGTACTTAATACTAACTATCATAATCATATTAGTGGTATTGTGGCATTGATAAGATGATTTATCAATTGATACTTAAGTACAGTCGCCATCAGATATATCGGAGCGGGCCACATTTTTAATTTCTTTTTAGTTATTCAAAAAATTACATATACCGCCGTGCAACATCACAGGCGCGGATCCAGGCAATGGGGGCGCTTGCCCTCCCTGACACTTGACTTGTGTATGCCTGGGTGCTGTTTTAAGTATAAAATGCTGTCATATCATAGGCATACCTAAGAGAAACAACAGTAACACACCTTTTGCAGCCGAGACAGGACTTGGGCCAACTTCTGCTGACGGTCAGCGAGCTCACCGCGACCGGAGAAGTCCACTCTAAACAAGGCCATTATAGAGTCGATGACCAACAGTTTGAACACCATGTCTTCTTCGTAGAACGTTGCTGTTAGGTAACCTAAGAGAAATAACAGTAACACACCTTTTGCAGCCGAGACAGGATTTGGGCCAACTTCTGCTGACGATCGGCGAGCTCACCGCAATCGGAGAAGTCCACTCTGAACAAGGCCCTTATAGAGTCGATGATCAACTTTTTGAAAACTCCGCCATCTTTGTGCAATTTTGCTGATACTTTACCTAAGAGAAATAACAATAACACACCTTTTGCAGCCGAGACAGGACTTGGGCCAACTTCTGTTGACGGTCAGCGAGCTCACCGCGACCGGAGAAGTCCACTCTAAACAGGGCCATTATAGAGTCGATGATCAACAGTTTGAACACCCCTGCCTCTTCGTGAAACTTCGCTGCTACGTAGTCTAGGAGCTCCGCCTTGAGAAATATATAAATTAGTGCTAATCAGCACTTAAGTAGCTATAAAATGGTATGAAAGGTAATTGCAGTATCATTGACACGCAAAATCCATTAACGATGGCCGCGGTGGCAATATATATTTATTCTATCTAATTACAATCGCGGTTTAAAGCTTATTATTGTTTAGAAATTATATCACAATTTAAAAATGCAAAAAAACGCTTTTTTTAAATATATACTTCTAGTTCGTGATATAAGGTAGTCAGAATCAGAACTATTAAGCAATGCGACACTGTTCTATTATTAAGGCGTTATGGTACATTATGTAACATTCCCATATGCCGAATCAACACCTAACTAGAATTGTACATGTACACTCAACAAATTGGAACCCTAGGCCACTTTAGAACCTTGTCACAATGACAAGTATTAAGAAATTTCTTACAATTTGATTTATGGCGTCGCTTTGACATAGTTCCTGATTCCCCTACGGTTCCAATCACAGAACAAAAAATAACGTAGAAGCGGCTTATACCCCGATTCTCGAGAGAACCGATGTCGCCACACTCACACTGGCGCAAACATGCACACAAAAGTATCTGAAAGCTTATTGGTTATAAAATCTTATACAAAAATAAACTTTATTTCGAATGCGACAAAAGCAAAATTATACTACTCGTTTTATTACTTACGACGTTTCGCTTGCTACTACTAACTTGCAAAGAGAGTGTTGCCATCTAGCGTCGAGTAGCATAAGTCTGTTTATAACTAAAACTCAATAGTTCAGCAACTCCCCAATAGATGGCGAATCCTTGTTCTCTCTCCCACATACGTGGCATTTCCCAAGAGTAAAAGAGATAGCCTGCTTTTTGCACGTTATGGCTAACAAGCGTCATAGTGCTGTGCAAGAGTCGGTATTATATCGATAAAATATATATAATTATATATATATGAAATAATAGCATTTGGCGTCTAGGGAGGTAATTACGGTATTTCTAACTAGAGTGTTAGATTTTAATGACTCGAGTTAGTATTCCGCTTACCAACCGTGATGCATACAATGTTTTTATCGCACTTCTAAGCAAAAAAAAATGTTTTAAGACAAAATATTGTTAAATGACGTACCAACTTTTCTATAACTCTCTAGGGAATACCGCTCCCGCGATGCATGCAAGCAATGGGGCGCTTACAAAGCAAGTGTGATGAAAAAGTACATTTCTTCGATTTGCTTTGGTTTTTCATCATCATCATCATCATCATAACAGCCGAAAGACGTCCACTGCTGATCATAGGCCTCCCCCAAAGATTGCCACAATGACCGGTCCTGCGCCACCCGCATCCAGCGGACTCCTGCGACCTTCACCAGGTCATCAGTCCACCTTGTGGTGGGCCTACCCACGCTACGCCTTCCGGTACGTGGCCGCCACTCAAGAACCTTCCCGCCCCAACGGCCATCGGTTCTACGCGCAATGTGCCCCGCCCACTGCCACTTCAGTTTAGCGATTCGGAGAGCTATTTCGGTTACTTTGGTTCTGCTGCGAGAGAGACTCCTAGCATAGCCCTCTCCATTGCCCTTTGGGTGACTTTGAGCCTTCTTATGAGGCCCATTGTAAGCGGCCACGTTTCAGTACCGTATGTCATCACTGGCAACACACACTGATCAAAGACTTTCGTCTTCAAACACTGCGGAATATTGGACGAAAATATGTGTCGTAGCTTCCCGAACGCTGCCCAACCGAGTCGGATTCGACGATTGACCTCTTTCTCGAAGTTGGACCTACCTAACTGGATAGTTTGTCCTAGGTATATATATTCGTCTACAACTTCGAGTGTAGTCTCCGATTATTACGGGAGTTGGTGCTACATGGAAATTTAGATAGGTTTAGATAGCGGAGCATTTTTAAATAAAACAAATATAATAATAATATATACCAAATAATTAATTCATAACCTTTTGAATAATTAAAAACAGACAGATGGACAAACGGGCAGATAATGATAACGATAATTAGAGAACGGCACCTTAAAATTCACACCCATAATATTATAATATTAGGATATGCTCATGCTCACAGTAAGTAAGGCTGAGATGATGATGATGACGATGACATTCGGGCGGAAATGGTGAAACTATGTTTTGGCAACGAAACCTTAATATCTACAATATTATAATATTATGATAAGCAGACCTACACTCAGCAGCTAGCAGCAAAAGGCTGAGATGATGATGATGATGACGATGACAGTCGGGCAGACATGGCGAAACTATAATTTGACAATAGAATCTTAACATTCACAATAATTATTATAATATGAGGATGTGGGGATCTATACTAAGCAGTAGGTAAAGGTAGTAGTCTTAGGGTGATGATGATAATGACGACAATGACAGTCGGGTGGACATAGCGAAACTATGATTTGGCAACGAAACCCTAATATCCACAATATTATAATTGGATGACATGCAGGCCTACGCTCAGCAGCTGGCAGCAAAAGGTTGAGATGATGATGATGATGACGATAACAGTCGGGCGGACATGGCGAAACTATGATTTGGCCACGAAACCTTAATATCCACAATATTATAATATGATGATACGTAGGCCTACGCTCAGCAGCTGGCAGCAAAAGGTTGAGATGATGATGATGATGACGATGACAGTCGGAAACCCGATTAAATAAATAAAGATTATAGAGAACATGTTTAATTTTTTTTCACTTAATCGGCTCAAGACAACTAATGTAGGTATATCGACGAAATAAAATATCGATATCGATACCTTTTTGGACCCTTTCCTCGCATTGGCCGCTACTCAGCCTATCGTTCCGAAATTCTAGAAATTTCCATAGTTTCATGCCAAATAAAAAACGACCTTATTATTGGCATATAAAGTTGTTTCTTATTTAGTGTAGTACAAACATCTTGCGGAAGACGAAATATTTTAGAAAATATTAAAATATTAACAAATTAAGAACTTCCGGTGGTATGAAATACCTTCATTGGTGAGGTTTGACTTCTGGCTATTACTTTTACATCCCAAAAAGGCACAAAAAGGCATATTTGCACATTCTTTTTCGGATTTATTCGAAAACGATCTCACGTGAGCGCGCTTAGAGAACTGACGGCCTACTGTGGTTAACTTTTGTGCAGGTAAGCCTTGCGCTGCTTACTATTGCCACACGCGCTGCGCTTACATTACGCTTCTACTGTTTTTTCTGTTTTGTGGTTCCAATGGTTGACTGTAATAGGTACTTATGTGTGGGTATGACGGAGACTGCTCGTCAAACAAAAATATAGTATATGTAAACGTACCTGATGTTCCGAGGTGTACGCTCTAGCGTACAGAACATTATCTAGGACAGCATTCTGGTCCAAGTTGAATCTGTCAGCAATAGGACGCAGTCTGTCTGGGCGACTGAGATGCTAGTTAAGGAAACCCTTTATACTGGTTGGTTGGCATTTTCTGTAAATCACATTGCAATAGCATTTTCGACCTATTTTAATGAAGCCTCGCTGTACCTTTAACATTAAGTGTAGTGTGTGTACGTGTAGTAAGTTCTACTAGTTAGGTCGACAAAAAACAGAATATAAACTTGGCATAATATGGGTATACATATATAGGACCAACCTAGTATAGAACAAAAGGTTGTGTTTGTTTTCTCTGTTGTTACTGACTTACCTACAGGCCTACTACCGCGAAAATCGAAATTCGGAAATCTCGAGGATTTTTCTCTGTCACTCAAATGAAGGCGTAATTAGATTGAGAGAGAGACAAATCCTCGAAATTTACGAATTTCGTTTTTCGTGGTAGGGCCGCAGGTACTTTACTTACTCGTACACTACTTTCTAAAGTACGACACGTTTATTTATAGTTAATTAATAGGAAGTATGAAATAGGTAAGTTTTTCTTAGATTTTTTACCACTACCCACCACTATAAGATGCAGTGGCAAAGATGAGACAGGTAGAGTAGAGAATCCGAGAAACCAAAATCGATCTTTGTAGAAATTTCCTCAAACCTTATTTCGACTACCCTATAAATACTTTTAGATCAATTCTATAAATTAGATTCGTTTTGCTGTGTAAGTATTAGACGTGTGCGCCGATCTAAAAATGATCGGCGGCGGCGTTCGCTGAAAAGTCGGCGGCGGCGGCGTGATTTCGGCGTGAAAACGGCGTCAAGGTCACATGAATAAAAAAGCGGAATTTGATAGTATCTTTGTCATAATTTAGATGAATACAATATAAATGTTCATCAAACACCACCACTGACCACCTTATCCAACACATGATCAGTACATATCAGTTTTCTCTTCCTACTATGTCCTAAACATAATATTTTCAACAGTACCTAACTGGGTTTGGTCTAGCCCTATTCACATTAGGTCTCCCAAATGCCCTATCATAGCATGCTATAAGGATAAATAGGACGCAGCCATTGGATTCCACCTCTCTTTACCAGGTGATCGTTCCATCATATTGGGAGGCATCCTACGCTGCGTCGACCAGTCGTATATGCTTGCCACTAAAAAATCACTTGCCCCACCGGTAGTTTTGCGAGTAATGTATGTCCAGCCCACTGCCACTTCAGTTCATCGATTTTTTAAGCTACGTTGGTGCTTCCAGTTCTGCGGCTCTCATCTAGGGTTTGCAACATCCGTCGATTTTCAGGATCCGGATAATGCGGATATCGAAAATCAGCGGATCCATCGGACTTCGGCTAATACGGATCCATTGCAAATACATGAACGCTTTTTTTTATATTGGTACAACAAAGTGGCTCCACTCCACCTGATCGTAAGTGAAAAGTAGAGCCCTAATCGCAGCGGCAACGAACAGGAGACCAGCAGTAACCTGTCAGTTGCCACCGCCTTGCTGGCCCGCTTGATGCTTCTTCTCAGGCTTGTTTCATTTTCATTAAGTTATAGTGTTTGGCCTTATTTAGATTTAACGCTGAAATAATAGTTGTTCAATTTACATTTTAACTACATATGAATATTCACAAAAATGATACTTACAACTACAAAATTCTCCATATAAACGTACATCTTTTAAACTTTTAACATTCTTAATCGCAATAAGATCTGCCCTAGTATTTAAATGAGCCAAACCTGAGGGCCGAAGACCCGATGGCAAGGCGTCAAACCCGCGAAGGCCGAAGGTCCGGAGTGTCACGATTTCAGTGCTCTCTAATACAATTACGCTTCCCAACCGTCTTAACGCCAGCGAAGGCTGCAGACTCATCTCACGCAGAGGCGCGCAAACATGTCTCTGTATCTAAATAGATAGCGAAGGCCCAGTTTCGCGTAAGGGTGAAGGCCTGGAGCTTCCCACAGAGGCATGCCAGGTGACGAGGCTGAAGGCCGAGCTGCCAGATCTTAGCGCTCCCATGCTACACAATGGTTTAGTGTGACACTCTGTGGCCCTCCGATTCGTTGCGATCCCTTGCGAAGGTCGAAAGCCGAACTCCACTTAGGGCTGCACAGAGGCGCGCCAGCACGCCTCACTCGTACTCATTGGGTGGTTATCTATGGTTTCAGCCAATATAACTTTATACGTAGTTATCAAACCGAAGTTGATGACAAGCCCATCCCATTCCAGTCCAAAATCTTGAAAACATCTTCCAAAGCAATAGTAAACAGTTTTGGGGACAAGTCACCTCCCTGTCTTAATCGTCGCTGCAATGGTCTGGATTTCGAATACCGGTCTTTAAGACGAACTAGGGGGGTTACCATGACCTCCCAATGCGATTCAGTTTAGGACCTAAACTGAATCACGATGTGTCAGTTGCTTAGAATAACTGTCAAAAATTGGCTAGCCGAACGTAAACTGAATTGCACTTAAAAGGTCATGGTTTGAGCCTACTTGGCTTACTTGTTCTACTGTTTGTTGGTTGGTTGTTCTTTAGACACATAGCCCGCTAACCTGGAGAAGACCTCCAAAAACTTTGGAAAGAAAAGGTCGAGAGGTAGGAGCCCCATGCGCTAGAGAGACCAGATCCGCACCTCACTCAACTTTCGGGTTGCTGAAGTGATCCACGCTGCGTAAAATTGGAGTGGTTGATGGAAGATCGTGAAAGAGAAATTGATTAGTTGATAAGTCACAACCCCCAGAAATGGGTTATCAACGCAATGAAGAGTAGTCTACTTGCTACCGCTGAAGATGATGTAGTACAGCCTAGGACTCGATCAATTCAAATGCTTCATAGACCACGAATACGAACGCGAACCTGAGGGGCAAGTTACACCTTACGCTATACCTCTCTCGCTATACCTCTAAGCTATACCTCTCGGTATATTCTGACGTTGCTTGTGTATGTGATTTACGGTGCTAAAGCTTTTGATGATGCTGGAAGTTGTCGAGCCTAAGAACCTACGGGTAATGAGTGATAATAGGTACTCGAAAGCAAACTAATAGGTTGACAGTAAATTCCCTACATAAGAGCATTACATAAATACATAAAGCAAATACGAAGCTTAGTGTGTAGTATTTAGCTCACAAGAAATAACTCTGTTATTCAGTCAAGGCCACGCCGATTTCACGCCGACCATTAGTCGGCGGCGGCGGCGTGGCAAAAAAGGTCGGCGGCGGCGTGACGCCGGCGCGGCGCACACGTCTAGTAAGTATATAAACATCACTCGTAAAAGATACAGATCAAGGCCAAGTTTGATACATGAGTGACTATTAAAAATGGTTTCCTGATCCGGTCCGGTGCGAAGGACCATGAACTGCATTATTTCAAGTTTTGCTAGTTTTTACTATAAATTTGTTTAGGTGCGTCAGGTATTACGATATCTTTCCCGAATTTAATGTACAATATGAGCTATAACATAGATCTTTAAAAATATTTTAAAATGACTAGGTAATGTGTAGGTGCAGATGTAGGTAGTGCATAATCCTTTGCCTTCGTATTTTGTCGAAATCATATTACTGTCGCAATGAGCCTATGATGTCTATTGCACTGAAGTTGACTGAAACAATAGTATTTTATATATATGAAGGCTATATAAGTTGAGTACCGGGTTTTGGCCTAAGTAAGGTACGAGAATAAAGGAATTTTAGTAAAAACGTCTCATGACGATTAACATGTATTATATATTTGCTTTATTTATACAAGTTAAATTTATAAGCGCCCTTATCAAAAGCAACAAAGTAGGACGTTTTTATTAAAAAGCTCACGTTTACGCTTTTATTACAAACCGAAGTAGGGGAGTATTATACTTTAAAGGATACAAAGTGTGTTCAGTGTCCAGGAACATAACCTTCCCGCCCTGGTAACCACTGGATGTAGGTATTTGCGTAGTTACGCAAAGAGTGTGAGACAACTGGGTTTTTCCTGTCCGAAACTCTCCGAAGACTTCTGTTATCGCCATCGACTCTATCCCACCAGCCAACAGTTTACTACGAAAATAATAATCATAATAAATAGGTGGGACTGGGAACATAAAATTCTCATGTTTCTGTTTCACAAGGATTTAGAAAAAGATAACATGCACTTACTCTAATTCACTACTTCCCGTGCTAATTTTAAAAACTTGTTTTCGTTTATCGCTTACTTCTAATGCAGTCATGAAACCAAGAGTTACAACTTTCTGGCAAGCTTCTTTAATTTTGTCTACTTTTGCATCCGAAAAACCTTTTATATTACACAACTTTTTCTTTGTAGACATTTGTATACCTTTGATGGTACAGATGCCAGCTGTTTTCAGTTTTTTAATGTCTGCTACATTTATGCCATGCTTTTGTAAAATATCAACATCTTGGAAAAACGTTTCTTCTTCTGTATCTGACACATTATCTTCAAGTGCTTGATCCAGCATTGTTATAAATAAATGATAAACTGAAACGAAAATTGTTGCAATATATTCTTTACTGTAAACTGTAACTTTGGCGCCAATTTTTTTTTTAGTTTTGCTTCCGTTTTCGCTATAAGTATTGTAATAGGCTTTTTACACGATCGGATCCAACCACCAATCAACGTGTTAGGCCGACCATATACATCCGGAATCAGAATATAGATTAAAACTCTTAGGCCGGCCTTACACATCCGGAATCAGAATAATTATGAATTAATACTCTTAGGCCGGCCTTACACATCCGGAATCAGAATATGAATTAATACTCTTAGGCCGACCTTACACATCCGGAATCAGAATATGAATTAATACTCTTAGGCCGGCCTTACACATCCGGAATCAGAATATGAATTCATATTATGAATAGTTACTCTGATTCCGGATGTATAAGGCTGGCCTTAGTGATTGGTTTGATACAAAAAAAAACGGACAGTGTAGAATGTAGGTTGGCCGAACCGATATGACATATCATTATTTCGTTGGTGCTAACGGCCTTATTCACAAAAGTAAATTTGTGAATAAGAAGAGCTTAGTTTACCACGAAATCGTGTAGAAAGAATGTTAAAAATGGTTGATCACGGCAGTTGGATACAATCGTGCAGAAGGCCTTTAATTGCTTAAAAATACATTGAATGAAATGTTCTAAACTAACTTCTTTATTTTTTTTACTCAATTAAATTAACATAATTTAATATTATTATATATTCACCTTTTTCGTCAAATAAATAATGTAACTCCAAAGTAAACGTCGTTTACAAGCCGCCTTTAAAACTAAACATGATTAGTCTATTCCTCAATATTTAATGTTGCCAGTATACTTTCAAATTTCCCTTGTATGGAAAATGTATCAGTATTTCCATGGTATTTCCAGACATTTAAAAGACTTACCTGTGTTAGTATGTTAAGTAGCAAGACACAAAAAATATATGAAAAAACTATTTGAAAAAATATTGTTTTAATTAATTGTATTATCGGGTGATGTCGAAATAAATCGATCGATAAGCTTCTACTATAAAAGGCGTGGCAACATTATTTAAAAAAAGAACTTTTTAGTCTATGATCTGACTTCGCTGAAAGAGCTTGTTGCGGCGCATTTTAGAGGATTTTTAATTATAAAATTATAATTAAATCAAGAAATTTACCGTCTATCCCATCTCAGTTAAGGTAAGAGGGTAAGTTGACCCTACGGAAATACTGAAAAGTGATTATTTCTATTATGTTCATATATTTCCTCCTATATCACAGCCATGTTGAAGTAGTGTTGATTTTACTAAGTTTTCATCAGTTTATCGTCTTAAAAAGTTAAAGTTGTTCACAAGTATATGTGAAAGACCCAAGTTGAGTTTGTGTTGTGAAAGTAAAAGTTAAAAGTCTTGCAATATGAAAAGTGTTATAAAGTGCCACCGAATCTGGCGTCGAGGCGTCATCTTTAAGGTAAGGCTGGATGTGTCTTCAATATACATCAGAACGTAGCATTATAACGGTTGTAACATCAGCCAACAAAATATCATTTACTTAGCAATTAAAGTATCATGAAAATTTGTAATTACATATTCTTAGGTTGGTTTGTACACAAGTGCAAACAATGGATTTGTGTCAGGAATAATTAACGGAATTTAATGTCGAGAAATCAAATTCTTGTCTGGTTTACGACCATAATATGATTTATTTTCATACATGAACTATTTTGTTTACTTATCACTTGCTTGCATACTATTTATAAGAAAGTGTGAACTAACTATGGAGTACTATTTTTTGGTCTGATATGCTATTTTAATTTGTAACTATGAACAGGAATGCTTTTGGGTTGGGTACTTCATACCATAGTAGCAATCTTCATATAAAGTCACACTCTGTTCTCAGGGATGGATTCAGAAGATTCCCGTGATGGTCAAGGAGATGCACAATCATCGTCAAGTAGTAGCAGCTCAAGCTCCAGAAGTCGACGGAGTTCATCATCAAGTACATCATCTAAAAAAGATACGAAATCACCAACACCTACTCGGTCACCACCTCAATCACCCCGGTCACCACCACAGTCACCACAACACACACAACCTCAATCTCCTCCACAGTCACCCCCACAATCGCCTCCACGGTCACCACCTAGGTCTCCTGCCTCACCGAGTTCTGATGGCCCGAGGTCTCCAACACCAGAGAGCCGCTCTCAATCCCCTTCAGTACAATCCCAATCTCCTAGTAAAGCTCGCTCCCCCAGTAACTTGAGTGGAGCTCATTCAGATATAAATTCACCTGAAAATTCAATCCCTGCTTCACCGCCTGGGCCAAAATCGCCAGATGCTCCCAAGTCACCCAGTGTATCTGGTTCTCCAGAACGACATTCAGGTGGTGATGGTCCAAAGACTCCTCAAAGTCCTAGCAGCTCAGTTCGGTCAGGTGCCAGATCACCTGACACAAGGTCTCGACCTGCTTCACCAGATTCTGCTTCTCAGGCAACATCCCCTTCAAGAAATCCTGACCATAGTTCCCGTCCCTCAAGCCCCTCTCCAGATAGGAATTCATCTAGATCATCAGTAGTCATGTCACCTAAAAAGCGTGAATGGAGTCCTAAAGAAAACTGGAGGAGGCATACTAAAGCTGAACAGAAAATGGTACCTCGGTCACGAGATCGCAGCAGATCAGAATCTAGTCAGTCAAGTCAGAGCTCTTCTTACAATAAGAGAACTAGTGCTAAGGACCCTGCCACTGAAGAGATTTCTGAAGGTAAATTAAATATTACTATTTTATGATTTAAAATTTTATAACTATTGAGTTCTCAAATATATTTAGATACTTTTAGTATTATTTTAAGTATAACACTGAACTTAGGTTTTATTTTATTTTAATAATTTTAAAACTATTTTTGAGAAATTTTGTTTGTAATGATATTCATTTTCTTTAACCCTTTTGTTTAGTTACTTAATTGAATGATTACTCAACTCTTTACTTAATTGACAAAACCACATTAGATCAAATCATTATTTATTAATGAGATTGAGATTAGGCTTTTAAATCCTCTTGAACCCTTTTTTTGGATTTTCAGTTAAAGTATTACTAATCTCATTACTTAATTGATAAAAACACATTAGATCATGTATTTAATAATGTTCAATGAGATTGAGGATAGGCTTCCAATTCACATTCAGTCAATTGAGTGTTTAGCATCCAGTATGTACTTTAAATTAACAAATTTGTTTATAGGTGAAATGGAATCAGACCAGGAAGAAGATAAAAAATCTAGGAGTAAATCACAAAGCAGTGATAAAGTTGATGGAAAAGACTTGAATATAAGCCATGAAGACCTATCAGATGTATCTGATTTAGACTCATTAGGACCAGATGACAGTGCTAAAGGATCAAAGGTATGGTCTAAGTTTATTTACATGAAGTTAATCATTTGCTAAAGCAACTTTATCTTATTGAAACTACCTGTAGAAACATTTTATTTTGTACCAGATGTGAAGTTGGATCTTAAAGTTATATTAAATTTTAGCAGCTTTCTGTCTCGAGGAACATATTTGTTTTATATTAATTTAAACCTCCATTCATTTTTCATCACCTACCCATTACACACATCACACACATCATCAGCCTGTAATCAGTCCACTGTTGGACAAAGGCCTCTCCTATTACCTAAGCGTACGGACGCATTAGGAGGTAAATGCCCATAATCGCCACGCTGGGCAAGCGGATTCGCGATCGCAGTAGTGTGTCCACTCCACTAATGATAATGCTGCTGCCCATCATCAATTTTCAATAAATAAATGGTCAGTGACACTTCGACCCATTCCACCACTAATAAAAAATTACACCATACAAATCAAAGCTTGCATTTGAATGGGACTAATTTTCACATCATAAAAACTGAATCAGACCTTATCAGACTGGCAAGGTGAGCTGGATATTTAATGTCTAATATATCAAACTACCAGTTTTAAAAGGTTGATCTACCTACAAACTTTCTAAATGTTAATATTTCTTCAATTTCAGCCTAAATCTACACCTGCATCTCCGGAAAAACCTGAAGTAAATGGGAATAATGGGATCAGCTCCCAGTCATCACCTAAGTCGCCTAAATCAGACAGCGGAAAAGTAGACACACCTAAACTTGATAAAGTAAGTGTTTAATTGAACTATTTTGAAATCTACTTTAGTGTTAGATTCTAAAGGTGAAGCTGCACGTCTGCTGGGTCCATAGGCATGAGAAACGTTACTCGTCCAACATTCAGTCCTTTTATGTTCAAAATAAAATTAAAACAAAAAGATATGTTGTTTAAGATACAAGTGTAGTAAGTGGGCATATATTAAATGAGTGTCAGTGATATTAAAACATGCACAAAGCAAGGAAATAAGGCAATCTCGGCAATACCGGACTGGGCAGAAAAGTGCTACCAAAATTCATTCTTGCACCAGTGCAGAACAGTGCCAACTTCTGTGCATAAGTTTACCAGTTTATTATAAAGTGAATAATGTTTTGCTACTTACACTCCACTATTATAAATACTAATATTAATCCAGGTTCCACAAGAGAAGACTAGTAATACTGAGGATGGTGAGGAGCAACTAGACTTTGAAGCTGAAGAGGGTGAATGTGTTGAGCCTAAATCGTCGGAACAAGCTAATGGAGATGGAGAAATTATTGAGAAAGGTAGGTACTATATCTAGTATAAATAATTAAAAAGATAGTATGGAACTTTAAATATCTATCTCATACATAACCACAAATTCCTGCTTCTTATGCATTATTTTGTAAAACATACTCTTCTCTCTGTATTTAATTAAAGTAAACGGCATTAATTTCGTCATGTTTAATTTTGCAAATAATTGCATATAATACGTACTTTGTGAATCCAATTGAATTGAATAGTTTTCATACAGATTTTCTAGAACTATACAGGGCTGTTTACATAACATATTCCTACATTTCTAAAATATCTCATACATGTAATTTTAGGTGAAGAAGTAAAGCCTCGGCGAGTATCCCGGGGCTCGTCGCTAGAGGAGGGCGAGGTGTCGGACGAGGCCGAGCGGAGGCCGGAGGAGAGCGAGCCGCGGCCCGTGTGTCGCTTCTTCTCGCGCGGGGCTTGCACGTGGGGCGTCAGCTGCCGGTGGGTACCACGAGACAGTAAAGCCTCGGCGAGTATCCCGGGGCTCGTCGCTAGAGGAGGGCGAGGTGTCGGACGAGGCCGAGCGGAGGCCGGAGGAGAGCGAGCCGCGGCCCGTGTGTCGCTTCTTCTCACGCGGGGCTTGCACGTGGGGCGTCAGCTGCCGGTGGGTAATAATAAATAAATAGGTATCTTGGGACATCTTGAAAACGACCCAGTCCCATGGTAAGCTCAATTAAGGATTGTGATATGGGTTCCAAGCGATGATATACAGGGTGGTCCAAACCAAGACGTCAAAAAATTTTTTTTAGATTCCTCACGTCATGAGCTATCAGAATATACCCCATGTATGTTAGCCGATTTTTTGTAGTTTTCGAGTTATGAATTTTTGAAAAATTTTTTTTGAGAAATTCTGGAATGAAGAAATTTATTAATAAAAAAAAAACTTTTGGGTTCTTTAACTAGTTTCTTTTTGTAAAAGTATTACTAATAATAAAGCATTTACTGATAAAAAATTAGCGTCCTCACTTTGATACAAGTAGGATAAAAAAATATCAAATTCAAAATTTTACGCTAAAAACGCTTCAAAATAGCATTAATGTACGTAAATATATAAATAAAACATATCCCAATGAATTTTCGTATTCTAAAGACCGCCCTAGACCTTGAGCCTTCGTAAAAGCAAAAAAAAAGTGATACCTAATGATGAGGATTTTTCGGAGTAGTCGGTCAAATAAACTTAAAAAAGCTTAAAATTTTTAAGTAGTAAAAAAATTCTTGAATAACTACACAAATTGAGTTTTCGTGGTATTTTCTGTCTTTGTTTATTGATACCAACAACAAAACAGGCGAAATTTTACTTTATTTTTAAATAAAAAATTTAGAAGCTTTTTTTAAGTTTATTTGACCGACTACTCCGAAAAATCCTCATCATTAAGTATCACTTTTTTTTTGCTTTTACGAAGGTTTAAGGTCTAGGGCAGTCTTTAGATTACCAAACATCCTTGGGATATTTTTTATTTTTTTTTATTTACGTACATTAATGCTATTTTGATGCGTTTTTAACGTAAAATTTTGAATTTGGTATTTTTTATCCTACTTGTATCAAAGTGAGGACGCTAATTTTTTTGTCAGTAAATGCTTTATTTTTTGTAATACTTTTACAAAAAGAAACTAGCTAAAAAAACCAAAAGTTTTTTTTTATTAATAAATTTCTTCATACCAGAATTTCTCAAAAAAAAAAATTCAAAAATTCATAACTCGAAAACTACAAAAAATCGGCTAACATACATGGGGTATATTCTGATAGCTCATGACGTGAGGAATCTAAAAAAAATTTTTTGACGTCAAGGTTTGGACCACCCTGTATATAAAATAGATAAATACTTATAGATACATACATAGGCAGCCATGACTAAGGAACAAAATGTTTGTGATAGGTAAATACACAAATAATGCACTCGCCGGGATTTGAACCCGGAAACTCCAGCTTCGTAGGCAGGGTATCAACTTGGCTATGGAGGCTGGCATGTTCTGTGTACCATGACCATGAGACAGTATTTGTTCAACAGTACGCTAGTAACTGGTTCAGATAGGGAATTCTTTAATAGTTTTTATCGCCCCATTCCCTATCTGGAAAATGGACTTTAAGATCAACAGGGAAAAGAGGCCGAGGAAAGCCCCAAAAACGATGGGCAGATGACTTAGCACAAATTGTTGGCAAAAACTGGATGGAGGCCGCAAAGATGAGAAACAAATGGAAGAGTGCTGAGGAGGCTTTTACCCAATAGGGATCAATGCATTAAAAAAAAAAAACAAAACTGTAACATAATTTAACTTGAGCATTGAAAAAAATAAAGCTTAAATAATAAATAAAAAATAATAATAGCCTTTATCAGCCTCTGACTCGAGGAAATTGTCAGCCGTGCCAGTTTGAGAATTTCCTGAGTCAGGTTTGAATTTACTCGCTAGTACATGTGATCCCTCCTCGCAGGTTCCTGCACCCGGGCGTGACGGACAAAGGCAACTACAACATGTTCGACGTGGTGCGCGGCGTGCCGGCCGGCTACAGCGCGCCGGCGCGCGACGCCGCGCCGCCCGAGTCGGCCTGGGAGCGCGGCCTCAGGACCGCCAAGGAGGTCGGCTGCTCTTCCTACTAGTCTAAGGCCTGAGTAGACGCACGAGCGGGGCTCTTCGTTTCTCGCAGGTTCCTGCACCCGGGTGTGACCAATGATATATAAGTAAAGATACGTTATACTCTAACAAAATCAGCGAAATAAATACTTCACAGCATACATCTACAATTAATTGACAGTTGACATACACCTATCTTCATACTTCAAAATGCGTAAAAGAGATGGCAAAATACATATACTCGTATTAAATAAATAAAAAAGAGACAACTAGCATTTGACAATCGCGCGTGCGTTTTTAAGGTTGTTATTGATAAACATAGTTTTATCTTGGTTACTCTCGATCTTAAACAGAATAAGCTTGTCTTTTTCTCTAAGTCAGTCAAAAACGTCAAAATGGCGGCCTATTTATTTTCAATAAATAGTAAAATTTAAAAAAATATTTAATACAGTTTAATTGCGCATGATGTATGATGTTAAGGGCATTTTTGCATTTTATTTTGTGGTTTTCACTATTGTATAACATAAAATGACATTTTAGGGCGCAGTTCATGTGATTTGCGAGAACTCGACAGTGGTACACACCTCTCGGCAGTCTGGATAGAACTAAGAGCGATTGTTAGAATTATCACAATCTGAGCGCTTCAATTTTAGAGCCGGTGTAACATATCTTTACTTATTATATCATTGGGTGTGACGGACAAGGGCAACTACAACATGTTCGACGTGACGCGGCGTGCCGGCCGGCTACAGACGCCCGAGTCGGCCTGGGAGCGCGGCCTCAGGACCGCCAAGGAGGTCGGCTGCTCTCTACATTTAGTCTAAGGCCTGAGTACACGCACGAGCAGGGCTCGTTCCTCGCAGGTTCCTGCACCCGGGAGTGACGGACGGCAACTACAACATGTTCGACGTGACGCGGCGTGCCGGCCGGCTACAGACGCCCGAGTCGGCCTGGGAGCGCGGCCTCAGGACCGCCAAGGAGGTCGGCTGCTCTTCCTACATTTAGTTAGTCTAAGGCTTAGCACGCACTGCGGTTTTTAAAAAGCGGTTCCGCTACCGCATAAAATGTAAACGTACGGCATTCTTTATAAGCGCATGCACTTGTGATTTATTTCAGTGACTAATTTTAACCCTTAAATGCATTTTGATGTATATATGCATCATGTATTTTTGACTCTATTGACAGCATGTCAGAATTCAAATTTGAATAAATCTTTGTCAAGGTCATGCATTTAAGGGTTAAAAACGTAACTTGCTACATTTTGATTCGCGGTTTGCAAGCGTGCGTTTTTATGTATCCCATACTTCATGTACGGCAGCGCCTCCACTGCGGTTCATAAAAAGCGGTTTTTTCATCAGTTCGTCTCAGAGAGTGGAGCAGTGAGGTGTGTGTTGTGCGCTGCATTACCTATGTCGTCGGAGTCATTGTAGATGTGAGCCAACCATTCGCAATAATTTATCAAAACTACTTATTGAGATCCTGTAGTAGTTAAAAAAATTGTCGTACATCACTGTACATTTTACAAAAATATTTTTGATCTGTTGGAGGAGGCACTCAGTACTTAATTTTTTTGAGTTGATTCTTAAAACTATGGCACACATACTGCTCTGAGGAAATACATTGTCATACTGAACGTGAACACCGCGGAAACGCAAGCGCAGTGCGAGTTCCACCGCGATTTTTTTGGCCAGACCGCGACCGCAAGAAAAAAAACGCAGTGCGTGCTAAGCCTAAGGCCTGAGTAGACGGACGTCCATGTTAAACAAATGCAAACGTATGCGCGTGGCCTGAGTGCACGCCGTAGAAATCCCATGGTCGCACTCAGCACGCTCTGCTCGACGCTCGCCACTCGGGCCTTAGACTTACTTTTCACTATAAAGACTTTAAAAAAAGGGAGGAGGTTCTCAATTCGACTGTATGCTTTTTTACAAGCTTTATATTAACTTCACTTTGTATGTTTGCAAATCTTGCAAAGAAGAATTGAACCAGTTGCGGTATACCAATTGAGCCGAAATTTGGTATACTTACGTAATTTTTCTTTTGTTTGTTACCTCATAACTTTTGACTGGGTGAACCGATTTTGATCATTATTTTTTTAAAGGAAAGCTAATTTTTTTAAGGAAGAGAGACCAATGGTGAACTCCCATTTTAATTTGGTCCAATTCTGACAATGGCATAATGAGAAAACCATATAAGTCATAAATTTCTATTAAGCATGTGCACAAATGGACGCTAACTCAATATTACGCCAATTGATTTCGATAATTCTTTTTTTAACCGCCTTTAAAACAAATCGTGATGATGGGATCTTGGAGTATTCGGTTGAAGTCGGTGTTTTTTAAATTTTAAATTTGGAAATAATAGACAAGGTATATGGGTGAAACAACTTTTGTCTTTCTGTTATTGCCATGGTTACGGTCTCCTGATTCTCGCTGGTTTATATCAAATTATGCTACTAACAAGGATACTATGTTAGTAATAACTAGGAATTTATGTTTCAGATGTTAAGGATAGCAAACAAACGCAAAGAGCAAGACATGGACTTTGAAGAAAAGAAGCTACATCTTTCAGTAGGAGGGGTTGTGCATGACCCTGATGCCGAGTTGGCTTACGCAGCCGCGGCCGTCGGAGCGTCCCCGCCTAGACATGAGCCTATGCGGGATCCTGACGTCTTCCGACCAGGGTACGAGTAAGTCTCCTATTTCTTCCAACTAGATGTTTACTACTACGGAGATTGAGAAGAAACATCATCAATTTTGCGGAGAAACGAGACTAGCAGCGCTTCTATGCTTCCAAGCGGGATATAGTGGTTCTCCGGCTGAGGTATGGGAAATTTGCTGGATACGAGGGAGTCATGCTGGGAGAAGAAATTGCGTTTCTAATGTGGTGGAGTTGTCTCGATACGAGTGCATGCGGGATCCTGACGTCTTCCGACCAGGGTACGAGTAAGTCTCCTATTTCTTCCAACTAGATGTTTACTACTACGGCGATGGAGAAGAAACATCATCAATTTTGCGGAGATACGAGACTAGCAGCGCTTCTATGCTTCCAAGCGGGACATAGTGGTTCCCCGGCTGAGGTATGGGAAACTCTCCACTTGCTGGATACGAGGGAGTCATGCTGGGAGAAGAAACTGCGTTTCTAATGTGGTGGAGTTGTCTCGATACGAATGCATGCGGGATCCTGACGGTTTCCGGCCAGGGTATGAGTAAGTCTCCTATTTCTTCCAACTAGATGTTTACTACTACGGCGACTGAGAAGAAACTACATCATCAATTTTGCGGAGAAATGAGATCAGCAGCGCTTCTATGCTTCCAAGCGGGACATAGTGGTTCTCCGGCTGAGGTATGGGAAACTTCCAAGTTACTGGATACCAGGGAGTCATGCTGAGAGAAGAATCTGCCTTTCTAATGTGGTGGAGTTGCCTCGACACGATTGCATGCGGGATACTGACATCTTCCGGCGAGGGTATGAGTAAGTCTCCCACTTCTTTCCAGTAAATATTTACCAGCGAATATGGGCTTTAAAAAATCTACATCTTAATTTTTTTCTGAGTTTTGCATTATGCGAACTAGGAAAGCTTCCCACCTATTAGATCCCAAGGAGGCATGCTGAGAGAAGAATCTGTATGTCTAGTAGTAGGTGGAGTCTAGAAGATGTTTACTAGAGAATGTGGGTTTCAAAGAAAAAGTATCTTTTTTGGGAAGTGGGCTGGATCTAGAATAATGTAATGTCTTCAGAGTATGATGATCATATATAATTACACTGTACCAAGGAGATATGTCACGAAGAAATGAAACTGCGCCTCTTAAATAGGTTGAGTTGTCACTTTGTTCGCAGTAAAGTATTTTCAGATTATGGAAAATCTTTAAGATCATTTGAACTTTTTAATGATTAACTTGTGATCTTGGTCGTTTTTATTTGGTATATGGCACTGGTCTCACCGCGAGCTACTAACACTATAAACATGAACAAAAGATACGCACTCCCGTGTAAATAAAAGAGACACGGCTATACTCGCCCAGCTATCACCGCCGGGCGAGTATCGCCTTGTCTCTTTTATTTACACGGGAGTGCGTATCTTTTGTTCGTGTTTATAGCCGATAGTTCATTGCTTAGTAGCTCGCCGTGAGACCAGTGCCTAAGAGATCTAATATTTATAACTTGTGACTCTTCAGTGTTTCCGTCCGCAGCTTAAAACACCGCTAAGATTACCCTTAATCATTGATTTAGAATATATAAGTGGATCCCCAAACAGCTCAAAAAAATGGCCCCAAAAAATGGGCTGCAGAAGTAAATATTGCTGTCCTTTTGCTCCGCTATTCAGTTCTGACAGTTGACATTTGGTCACCTTACGGTATAGCATCATTATTCCTTAAACATAAAAAGTTTCTACTATTTTGCGGTGTTGTTCGCAAATTTGACACTTATTGCTCACTTCACAAAGTTTTTTATTCTTTGAGTTTTTTTATTATAGTTTATTGTAAGTGAGCGTTATTAGCTTCAACTGAAACATGATAGAAATGACTTTTAGTGCCACTTTTCTTGGTTTTTTTGTTTGGCTCTGTGCGTCCATTTATTATTTAATGTCATTGCCCTTAATCAACAGACACGACGTCCACGGTCCCTACGGGCCGATGTACCGCGGTCGCTTCCCGCGGCCAGTGATCGACGAGCGGGAGCGATTCTTCGAGCGGGAGCGGGTCTATGAGCGGGAGCGGGTTTACGACCGCGGACATTATGATGAGCGCTCCGTTATGCCTGAGGAACCGGCCTATCATAAGGTATGTTTGAATAGAGTTACACCTTATCCCCTGATATTTTTCTTTAAATGTATCCATTTTCTAGATATCAGCTCTCAATGTTGGAAAAAGTGCCCTCCAAAAATATGCATATGGGTCAATCACTTTTTTATGTTGTTATTCTGTCACATCACCCAAGGGACAACAGTGTAATAGTTTGCTAGGAGAAAGTATCCTGCGAGCTCTACTATCATGATTAGTGGGTGACCCACCTTGGAAGAGCCCCATAACTATCAAAAAATTCAAAGTTTTGTAAATTTTAATGCCATTAAACTGTGAATTTAAGGGTGACCCAGGAGAACGTAACCATGGCAACGAGTGACATAAAAAAAGTGATTGACCCATATAATGTATGTTACTGTTTATGGATAAATCAACTTTTTTTTGTCAGTTATTGCCATGGTACGGTCAAATTATTTGTTATAGTTATTGAGATTTTTATACAGGGTGGCCCATTCACATCGGTCAGTATGGGAAAGTCTGAAACTATATGACATACGAAGATTTGTTCTTAGGAACCATGTCACCGAATTTAATAATAAGGTAAATTTTTTTTCTTAAGATTTACACAATAAACACCTAGTAAAATAAATTTAAATACGTGAAAACAATGAATTCCATTCATTTTAGAAATCATGTTTCTTAGACACATTTACTGCTTAAGACCTACACAAACGATATCTGAATAGAAATAGTGTAAGTTTATTTTTTCAAAACAACCGGGTTCGATTCCCTGGCTGGGTACAGTGTTTTTTTTCAAATGTACGAATGCAGTTTTTCTTTTTATCAAAATCGATGACATGGTTCCTAGGAACAAATCTTCGTATGTCTTATAGTTTCAGACTTTCCCATACTGACCGATTTGAATGGGCCACCCTGTATATTTGCTGCTTTGTGCACGAGTTTGGCCATTGGCCAGTTTTTTATGTGATTCGGCCTGGAAAAAAATGTAATTTTGCCAAACATGGAATGAAATATTGTTGTTATGTTCCTTGTGCGAAATATGACGTTACAGTGCGACTAGGACAAGGAATTTAATACAAATCTTGAAGGCCTAGGCCGGCAAAGCGCTCTTTTTTAATTCCATTCCACATAAATTTGTGGCACAGGCATCATGACATTCATGACATTCTGCCACTATGTAATACTATGCATATAAAAAAAACTTTGATGTTTTTGTTTATTTCATTGTGTGTTTAAGAGAAGCACTATACATACGTCTATATGTCTTCGGCCGGCAACCGGTAATGTAATATCTATTTGAAAAACTCGACTTTTATGAATATACTCCGCATCAACATAAAGTTTTGTTAAGACGTTTCACACTATTGTAATTAGAATTCTTCATTGCAATACTTACAGTCGCCATCAGATATATCGAAGCTGTCACGGTGTTCAAAAACATTTGCACATGCACTCTAACGAAATGATAATATAGGCCAAAGTGCGAGTTGACAATCGCTTACGCTCAGTAGCGTATCGTAATTTTCTCTCCCGGTCACTTTTTCTTATTAGTGCGACAAAGACAGTTTAGTAATTGGGTCAAACATCTTTTTTCTTGTTATTCTATCACGTCACAGTTGCATAGTTTATTAGAAGAATGTATCGTGCGTGCTCTACTACTATCATGATTAGTGACCCACCTTTGAAAGGCCATGTAACTGTCAAAAAAATCAAACTTTTGTATTAATCCTATAAAACTGTGATTTTAAGGGTGACCTAGGAGAACGTAACGTAACCATAGCAACGAGTGACATAAAAAAAGTGACACATCCCATTTCTCCCTCTGTCACACTTTCTTATTAGTGCGACAAAGACACTTCTAGTGGCCTTTTGTTAAGTCTTCGGAATCTAAGCTACGCACCCTGATATCCGATAGCGACTACACATTGACTAACCGATCACCCACAATATTAACCGCAAATCCTCACAGCGTCGAGTCCGCTCCTCACGCGAGGTGATCGTCCAACGCGCCGAAGTGGAGCGCCGCGAGGCCCGCGACAGCCGCCGCGAGAGGCCTCGCGAGCGCGACATACGAGAACCCCGCGAGTTACGCGAGGCCCGCGGCGACGACTGGGCCGACCCCTGGATGCGCGCCGAGGCCGCCGCCCGCCGCCGCAGGCCTCCCTCCTCGGACGACTCGTATTCCTCCTCTAGGTATGTATATACCATTTAGTAGAAAACAAAAGAAGTGTAAACAAATGTGGCTGAATTTGGACATTTGACGTCTTATCGTGAAACACGTTGGTATAGTATAGTGATTTGTAAGAATGAACTTTGAATGAGGTTTATATTGATCCTTATTAATATAAGGGTAAGATTTACCATTTTTCCGATAGTCTTAACGTCATATTTGTAAGACTAATTTCTAAACTGTCAAAAGTTCATATATTTAACTATAGATATATTTTTACGTTGTACTAATAAATATCAATAGTTTTAACTAAAAATGTAAGTGAAGTCATGGTTTAAGGTTTTAAGTTGGTAATAAAATGTAGATTATGTTCTAAAAGTGTGTGATTATGAAATAATGCAAGTTTTTAGGTTTGTTTACACTTATTTTGTTTTCTACTGACAAACAGTATATAGGTCTAGGGTTTTACTCACTTGAGGCAGACAGTCATACTATCTCTTTCTTACCCTAATGTTATTGACTCAAAAAAAGAGATGCACTATTTGTTACTACTGTTATCTACTGCCAAAATTGGTTTGACAGACTATATAAGGTATACCCTGTCCCACTAGCTTGCAAGTAGAAAAAGGTGGCAAATTTAATCAATGTAGTTGAGAAATTTAGTTGCCCATAGAAAATTGGATTATTTCGCCTTTTTCTACTGGCAAGCTGTTTGGTCAGAGTATAGTTGGAGATGATAGCGGATGAAAGATGTCGGAGTAACGAGGTACATGGTTTTTCTAGTTTTAATGGTGCTGTAATGTGGTGATCGCCTGCGTTTTTTTCTTGTGTGATACAAACTGAGTTGTCGGCATTTCCACTTTGTCAACAGAAATATAAATTGTTGACAAAGTGGAAATAAGCCCTTTTGAAACACTCACACTCGTGAATTGTCTAAGCTGGTTGACATGCGTCAAACGCTGTGGAGTAATGCCTATGCCATTATAATGAATGGGTACTGTATTACAATATACTTTTGCATATATCCGCAACATTCCAATTAACGCCATATAATTTTACAACTGCAAACACAGTATCAACAGCTGCAAAGTATGCAAGTTTAGGTTAGTTTACCGTAGCATTACTGTATCTACCTTACAACCTCTTAATGAGAGCGTTTAAGGAAGTAAGTGTATACCTAATTTTAGTACTTTAGATCTTAAACACCTTTATGTGTCCACTAGTAGTGCCAACTACTTCTGTTGTTTCTCCAATAAAGATAATAAAATAAATAATAAACATTTCTGTAAGCTAGAAAATATTAAAGGGTCTTATTACGTCAACCGGCAATTTCTAATTACTATAAGCACTCGGCTTTTTAATATGCTATTGTTTACCAAAATGGCGGTCACCTATTTCAACAGCACCAGTAGTGTAGTCAGATGGTAAAATTGTGAATTTGATTTCTGAAATGGACCACATGAATGGGCTTTCTGATGAGCACAAAATATGTCACGAGTTTTTTGAAAAACACGCGTATTTATATTGATTTTACAAATCCATAACCCTTTACACCCGGGTTGATACGATCGTGTTAATTTTCTATTTAAAAAAATGTCAATAGAGTTCATTATTAAGTTAGCAACTTTTCGGTTGCAAAGGAATATTCAAGTCTATCAATGACCGATTTATTTTGTCATAATTATTAATTTGAATTTTCTCTCCGCTTTGTCCTCTTCCCCCGGCTAATGGGTTTCATTTTCATAACTTGACGGTGTTTTGGTCTGACTCGCCCGTCTCATTCAAAATCCACATTAACATGTAACGATTGCATGCCTACCATCGGTTCTCGCTTGCGTGGATGTGTGCGTGTGAGTTCCCCTCCCGTCCCGTTGACTCCGCAGCTCTTCAAATTCCAGTTCTCGCAGTTCTCGCTCGCCGGGCGCTCGACGCAAGCGGCGCGCCTCTTCGTCTTCCAGGCAACGGTTAGTAACACACACTGACGCTACCAGTTACGTAGCTTTGACACAAACACCGCACTCGTAATGTCTGTTTCTGAAATGCACCCTTGCACCAACCAAACCCTTTTCAGAACCGTTCGTAGTTAAGGAAAAAGGACTCATTTTCTGAGTTTTCTTTTGACATCAGATTTTTGTGGATTGGATCCTTTTTCTTTAACTACATCCAATTTTATTGTATTCTGCGAAGTGTTGATGCAACCAGGCTTTAGAAGATGAAACTTCGACTAACAACAACATTTAACCTTGTTATTTCTTGATATATATAACCGCTGTAACATGTAGTGTAGCGCATGCATGTAGCTGAAAATAAACAAGTTTTGGTAACAAGCAATACACAATATCATTCACTTCATCATTAAATAGAAGCAAATTTAATCGCATGTCTAAATACACGTTAACTTTCAGCTGCATTTACAGTTATATAAAAATCTAATTTATTAATAAATTCTCCCAACTTAGCAAGCCGATAAATATTGTTTGCTCCTTTCGATCTTATCAATATGTATATAAGACCGAAAGGGACAAACAATAGTTATCGGCGGTAAGTCTATAAGAAACTCGTATTAATAGTACCTAGTAAAACCCAATTATTTATGTTTCTGTTTATGGTCTTTCCAAGTTTTTTTATTCTGTAAAATTGAATTTAAAATAGCATAGCATAGCATTTGTTGACGGAACTGATCCGATTGATTTGGTACGTGACATTTGCAATGGTATGAATAAAATGTCGCGTATTGTTTTAATTACGACGAACTGACGAGGCATTAAAATAATTGTGTATCCCAGCTGAGATGCCAATAAAATATCTCAAACTCAATCCTAACGAATGTAATTTTTTAAGATGAAAATCACTTATCAATGGATCGGGTTCCAGATTTTAGTTTTATTTGTTTATCGTTGCTTTTTAAAATTTTATGTTAGTAAGATTTCCGTATTTTCATCCTAACAATAACTATAGTAGATTATACAGCAAGGGCATAAAGTGACCCATTTTTAACCGAGGCTATTTTTTGGTCTGAGCGAAGCGACCCACCACTAACCACTCAGTTTGCACACTAACCAGTCCCCTATCTCAGACTGTCGCCGTCGGTGATCGTGCGCGAGCGACGCATGGCAAGCGCGCGCGCGACCGCCATGAACCCGCCCGCGCCGCGACGTCGCGCGCCCTCCCCCGCCGCCGCGCGCCAGCTCGCCGCCAACCCGCCCGCGCCCGCCCGGCACAAGGTGAGTGTCGTCCACAGCGACCGCCATGAACCCGCCCGCGCCCTCCCCCGCCGCCGCGCGCCAGCTCGCCGCCAACCCGCCCGCGCCCGCCCGGCACAAGGTGAGTGTCGTCCACAGCGACCGCCATGAACCCGCCCGCGCCCTCCCCCGCCGCCGCGCGCCAGCTCGCCGCCAACCCGCCCGCGCCCGCCCGGCACAAGGTGAGTGTCGTCCACAGCGACCGCCATGAACCCGCCCGCGCCCTCCCCCGCCGCCGCGCGCCAGCTCGCCGCCAACCCGCCCGCGCCCGCCCGGCACAAGGTGAGTGTCGTCCACAGCGACCGCCATGAACCCGCCCGCGCCCTCCCCCGCCGCCGCGCGCCAGCTCGCCGCCAACCCGCCCGCGCCCGCCCGGCACAAGGTGAGTGTCGTCCACAGCGACCGCCATGAACCCGCCCGCGCCCTCCCCCGCCGCCGCGCGCCAGCTCGCCGCCAACCCGCCCGCGCCCGCCCGGCACAAGGTGAGTGTCGTCCACAGCGACCGCCATGAACCCGCCCGCGCCCTCCCCCGCCGCCGCGCGCCAGCTCGCCGCCAACCCGCCCGCGCCCGCCCGGCACAAGGTGAGTGTCGTCCACAGCGACCGCCATGAACCCGCCCGCGCCCTCCCCCGCCGCCGCGCGCCAGCTCGCCGCCAACCCGCCCGCGCCCGCCCGGCACAAGGTGAGTGTCGTCCACAGCGACCGCCATGAACCCGCCCGCGCCCTCCCCCGCCGCCGCGCGCCAGCTCGCCGCCAACCCGCCCGCGCCCGCCCGGCACAAGGTGAGTGTCGTCCACAGCGACCGCCATGAACCCGCCCGCGCCCTCCCCCGCCGCCGCGCGCCAGCTCGCCGCCAACCCGCCCGCGCCCGCCCGGCACAAGGTGAGTGTCGTCCACAGCGACCGCCATGAACCCGCCCGCGCCCTCCCCCGCCGCCGCGCGCCAGCTCGCCGCCAACCCGCCCGCGCCCGCCCGGCACAAGGTGAGTGTCGTCCACAGCGACCGCCATGAACCCGCCCGCGCCCTCCCCCGCCGCCGCGCGCCAGCTCGCCGCCAACCCGCCCGCGCCCGCCCGGCACAAGGTGAGTGTCGTCCACAGCGACCGCCATGAACCCGCCCGCGCCCTCCCCCGCCGCCGCGCGCCAGCTCGCCGCCAACCCGCCCGCGCCCGCCCGGCACAAGGTGAGTGTCGTCCACAGCGACCGCCATGAACCCGCCCGCGCCCTCCCCCGCCGCCGCGCGCCAGCTCGCCGCCAACCCGCCCGCGCCCGCCCGGCACAAGGTGAGTGTCGTCCACAGTAATTGACGTTAACCACCCTATTCATAATAGTCTCCTAGCTGAGCAAGCCGCTAAGTATTGTGTGTTCATGACATGTTAGCCAAATGCAAACGTGGTCCGAGTTTCCGCCGTCTAAATCCCTTAGACGCTCGACGCTCTGTCCCACGTGCCCCTAGGCGCTCGCCACTTGGGCCTTACACTCTTACCACCTTATTCATCAACATTAGCAAGCCGCTAAGTATTGTTTGTCCCTTTCGGTCTTACCAATATGTCTATAAGAGCGGAAGGAACAATAAATACTTAGCGGCTTGCTAATGTTGATGAATAAGGTGGTAAGAGTGTAAGGCCCAAGTGGCGAGCGCCGAGGGACACGTGGGACAGAGCGTCGAGCATCTAAGGGATTTAGACGACGGAGACTCGGACCACGTTTGCATTTGGCTAACATGTCATGAGCACGCCGCGCCGCGCTCCGCTAGAGCGTCCACTCAGTTTGCACACTTACACTCGTATCTATACAACTTATTCAGTAGGTACATCCAACAAACTAATAGTTTTATTTTATGTTTCTAGGATGAAATGGATCCGTACGGTCGCAATAAAGCATCTAGTCGAAATAGAGACAGGAAACGATATTCCAGGTCTTCATCATCTGGTTCAGGTATGTACACAATTAAAACTTACTCTTTTATTTTTGGTTGAAGTACATATATATTATCCTCTTGACATTAATATAAATAAGAATACGGATTAACCTTTTGACCGCCGTGAATGTTTCATTGAGCGTACCCGTGTCGAGACAAATAAAAAATTAGAGAGAACTAGCTTTACATGACGGCAAATGTTGCCAATACCTATTATTATTTTATTTTATTTTATTTATTCAGAAAACCAACAGCCAACAGTAACAAAATACAGGTTTTGTTCAATATGTAACAGCAAAGCCAATTACAGGTTTTCGCAAATAGGATACAAGAATACAAGAAACAAATTAAAGGGTTAATAACTATAACAAAAATCTTCCTCTTGTATTACAAGCTTTTCATAAACGGGCCCAGATCTATCAATCTTCTATCAAAGAATGGTCAGTGACACTTCAATTCCTTAGACGATTCTTACGACACCCGCGGTTGGGGCGCAATTGGGGTGGTGACAAATGTCACCGCACGGCCTATTCGCTCATTCTCTAGAACTCTACGAACAAATAAAACATGGAAGCCGCACGACATACTAAATTGCCTTTCAAAAACAGTCCTGATTTTTAGTTGACAAGTGTCATCCCCTCTTCAATGCATCACGGTAATCAATTTCAATATCAACCTATAAAAACTTAAACCGCCATTTAAAAATAGTTGTGATTGGTCCATCAAAGTTTTGATTGGCTATATTCTATAAACATTTGTCAAAGTTGTTGCGCCGATATATACGCGGTGTTAAGAAAAGCGCTATGTCCTGCCCATCTTGTCACAATTGAACAATGCTTTTGGGGGCATTTTTGAGCTGGCGTTAGACGTCCATGTTATATATGGTCGCAGCTAGAACCATTTTAATTGGCCTTACTATCCTTCAGAATCATCATCATCATCCAGCGAGTCAGAGAGCGAGTCGCACTCGTCGTCGTCCTCCGGCAGTTCGGGCGCGCGGCGCGCGCGACAGGCGAGACTTCTCAACGCCGCCGCCAGGCCTAGGTAACATTACTTAACCCTTTATGCGTAAATCCTTACCCCCCTTATTCATAAACGCCTTAGGCTGCGTTTCCATCAGATAAGACGAGACCGAGACCGAGAATAAGTTTGATTCTCGGCCGAGACCGAGACTTGGTAGAAAGGATAAAAAACAAATAAATTACATAAAAAGTCCCTAGCAAATACCTATAGTAAGTCCATCGTCAAACTAAATACAAAATATTTTTTTGAATTTTTTTAAGTATTCGAATTTTAGGTATTTTTATCGATAGTATGATAGGGGTCGCTTACTCTAATTATTATTCCTTCCGTTAATTTTAAAGTGAAATTGAAGTCAGTTCGTGTCAATATGACATCAATAAAATCGCAGTAAGTTCTCGAGATGGAGTCAAGCTCGCCAATTATAGCTCATTACGAATCTTGGCCACGGCTGAGAGTCCCGGCCATTTTTGGGCGAGAGCCGAGAGGGATTACTCGGCTCGATTTTTGGCCGAGACCGAGACCGAGATCTCGGTCGGACCTTACCATCAGAGATGTTCGAGGATGTGTTTCCATACAAATGATAACTCGCTCGAGTCATTAATAGGTGTCATTTGTATGGAAACACATCCTCGCACATCTCTGGTGGAAACGCAGCCTTAAGTATTGTTTATCCCTTTCAGTCTTATCAATATACAGAATGGAAATTCTTTTTGGGTCAGTGAGGGCAGCTACCAGATCCAGAGTAGCTACGCGAAAATAGTCTTAGAACTTTCCCTCGATTTTAAATTAATCAACATTGGCGTGTACAAATTTTGGAAAAAACATACAGCGTGTGAGAAACTGGTCGTGTTTGACAAACTTTTCGTGCCAATCGATTCTGTTTCTGTTCAGGATCAAAACCTTGTATGCGACCAAAAAAATTTCGGCTACAAAAGCCACAATTAAAATTCTTGTAGCTACGCCAAAAATGCCTTCTAAAACCATTTTCGCGTACCTACTCTGGTTCTTGTAGCTGCCCTCACTGACCCAAAAAGAATTTCCACGTTGTATAAACAATATAATAATAGTTTCTAGACCGCTGCTATCCTGAAAAAGGATTGAAATTACATTCAATGTTGTACCTTTCTGGAACGTGACAGAACACGCAAACATCTAAAATCAATAGCCCCCACACCTCTTAAATTAACTTCTTTTTTAGGTTAAACGCTAAGTCCAGTGCCGGATTAGCAGCTGCAGTATCAACAACAGTTGCGAGTAAAAAGGAATCCACAAGTGATAAAGGTAAGGATTAGATCTGGACTGTAGAGTCTTTACGTTATTAAAATTATAAGCATTAATTGAATTGCCGGGTAGTTATTTTTAGTGACTCAATTTGTATAGATTATTTGAACAATAAGAACGAATTCCAATACAACTTCGCACTAATATTTGGATGTAAATATGCAAAAGGGAACCAATCTACACGAATCTATCATTTTAAAGATTGACTTTGTACAGGCTGTTTCCGTGGTCGTCATCCCAACTGTGGAAAACGTGTTAAGATAGTCTTTCTGAACAAGGTTTCCCATGGAACAAATATGAATATCGCGCAAAAAAATTAACTGATTTCATACCGACCAATGCGGAAGTGATCATAATTTCCAGTCTCGTTTCATAATTATGTAAACACATTGAGAAAGAATTAGTATGGAGAATTGTATACATATTAATGAACTGGAACTTTACTAGTCGTAAAAAAAGTACGTTTGTTCTTATAGGTGCCATGAGAAATATTGTTCAGAACATCTTGACACGTTTTTCACAGTTGGGATGACGACCACGGAAACACCCTGTATATAATGAAAAATTCCCTTTTGCATCATTACGTCTATTTATTAACTTAATTTTATTTCTTTTTAAGAATCTGGGGGCAAAAAGCGGCCAGCAGGTTCTCCACCCAATCCGGGCCCCAGCAAAGAAACCCGTCTCCAGGAGAGAAGAGCTCCTCAAACAACTCAAGGCTGTTGAGGATGCCATTGCCAGAAAGAGATCCAAGATTTAAGCCAGAATCGTGAAAAGATGATTTCCGCCCGATCAGCTAGCAGGCACGGCTAGCAGTACAAAACACGACCCACGTTCTAAAATATTAAAACAACCAAACGCAAATGTCGTTTAATCAGAACAATCGAACGATTACGTCGTGTTAGAGTAATTATTAAGCATTTAAGAATTTGTGATGTTCATTGACTTAACCAAAATGATATATCAATTATAGGTCTTATAGTGTAGTAGTAAACAGATTATTTTAATATGTATACGAAACGGTATAAGGTCTCAAATCTGACTATGTAAAAACATTATCAATATTGTAAAACTGGAAATATGTATTTTGGTGTTGTTTGTTCGTCACGATGTGAGAATTGAAAAGAACCTAGTTTAGTAGGTTTAACTCTGATTACGTAAGGAAATTACGAGCTGAAGAATAAATTCATTATTTTATATCGCAATTGTTTTATTTATAGTTGCCGATTGACACTCAAACGGTTAAATTCGTCTTAAGTAGTAATTTTCATGGCATAATCACTTGAAACGAACATAATCTATATTGCCTCGACGATATATTTCGGACTAGAACTTTGTTTTGTCTACTCTGCAGAAGGGCACTGAGAGCGTTGTAGGCTAAGAAGCCAACGCCGCAACTTTGGGCTTCTGAAAAACTGAATCCTCCTTGAGATATGAATCCTATAATTTCCCTCATTGTGGAATGCCGGACATTTCTAATGTCGGAGGGTAGCCATAGTTCTCGCATAGCTCTTACATATTCTGATGGTTCTTTCTTCTGCATGCTCGTTTTTCGAACGGCAGCGCCATTCTGAAATGATAATATTAGGTGCTCTTCATTAATTAGATAACGACCTCAGCTCGTATTGCATGTTACAAGCTGTTGATAAACAATCCCCTGACGGGTATTTACAATGACATAGGTACCCTCGCTTTCCTTCCGTACAAATGGGCGGATTTTTATTTAGTTGTCGTTTTTTAATTTTTAAAAATTTTGTCTCTTTACATTTTTTCTACTCAGTATCTCGAGCTTTTTCGATCCTGATAGAAATAAAAAAGTGTCCCAAAACAAAAACTCCATTGAGTTACTATTTTTCATACACTTTCTTCAAACAATTGGTGGAAGAAAAAAAAATGTATGGAATTTTCGAGACACTTTTTTTCTGCTAATGAGGATCGAAAGAGCTCGCGATTTTCAGTGGAAAAAATATAAAAAAATCCAAATTAGGAAAGTTTGAAAAATCCACAACAAAATAAAACTCCGCTAAAATCTAAACTTGTTGGCTTTTTGACATAGCAATCATCAAAAAATCAACTTACTGTTGTAGTTTTATGCTTCTTCAGTTTGATTTTCCTTCTCCTTAATCGTTTTATATCGGCTATGTGCTCTAACTTTTTTTGCTTCCTCAATTTTTCATTGGGGTCTTCATGGTGTGGTTCAAGCAATGTTTTTATATATTTGTCATCTCCAGGCTGCGGGAGACATAAATGTGCATGCCTCTTGATTGTCCCTTTACCCGTCATTTTTAGGTACACGGGCACCAAGCATGAATCTGATTTGTCCCATTTGAGGAAGAATATTTCTATTCATCACACAATTCTGTAAATAAAATTTATAAAATGGAAATAAATAAATATAAATATATATTTTATAAATGGAAGATTTAAATAACAGTTATTTAAATCTTCTGTGGTTGTGTAAGGTAGATGTCACATTGGCGCGGTATCCGCATGCCGCGACGCTCGGTGCGTGAGCGAGACAGTGCACTAGATGCATAAATGCATAGTGCCGTCCCACTAGCACGTCGTTGTAGCATGCGGATTTGCAACAATGTGTAGAATGCCTAAGAATTATAAACAAATTACCTGTATTTGACTCAAAATTCCCCTATCCCGCAATATAAAGGAATCATCCACGGACTTTGACATCCAATCTTTTAATAACATCTTCCATGGACAAATGAAGGGGCAATTTACAGCTAATTTAGTATAATTCACTCTCTTACTAGGAGGAAGGCTGAAATATCTTTCTTTCAGCTCTAATTCTATTCTTTTCTCTTCAGCTTTGCCTGCTTCAGAATCGGGACTTATGTGGTGTTCACCCATTTCAAAAGCTAAGCTCTCAGTTTCTCGGAGTCCTCCAGACCGTGCCCCAAACATTATGAATGTTTGCCAGAATTGAAGGCCATAGCCAGAGGGAATAATTATATCCCATCCACATCCATAACCTGAAATTTTATTTATTTATTACTAATATTGTGATATACATTCCCAACTTTACTGTGGAGCAGGCTTATAAATAACTCAGCTAGGGAAGTGTTAGTATGGTCTATACACGGTGGAATTTAATCGGTGAACAGGAACCCATTTTTCTAATTCAGTAATCGATGGCGGTCACGTTTATGTAGTACTTAAGTGGAACCAAGTTTTTTTTTAGCATAAATTTTTTTTATGTTCATTTATTGTCACCCTACTAATGGTTTAGTCTGAAAAGTTTAATACCTCTTTTCAAACTATCAGCCATAGAAACTTAAAACATAAATGAGCAATAACCACTCACATGCTTTAATTTTTGCGATAGACTCTATTCCTATGTAAAATAAGAGAGATGCATGGCTGATAGTTTGAAAAGAGGTATTAAACTTTTCAGACTAAACCATTAGTAGGGTGACAATAAATTTTAACTAAAGTTTAATTTCAACATAAAAATTTGTTATGCTAAAAAAAACTCACTTGGTTCCACTTAAGTACTGCATAAACGTGACCGCCATCGATTACTGAATTAGAAAAATGGGTTCCTGTTCACAGTTTGGCTGCCACCATAAAAGTTAATAAAGTTTATTTCCTGCCCTGGAAGGCAGGCATAAAAATAAGGACCAACAATACCAAGAGTGTTTCTATTAATTTGCTAGTAGTTCATACTGCAGGCTTCGGTGGTGTTTTTTTTATCTTGTTTTGATGAAAAGAAAAGGATTTCATTAGGCAGTGACAATGTCACCCTTGTTGATGAGGTTACATTTTCCTTAATTCTTGTATTTTACATTATGATTATTGTATAGTCTAACAACTATTTTATGCAATAGCATCATGCTAGTAGTATTAGGAAACCTTTTTTCTTTTTTGGGAACTTACCAAGTTTCTTGATATTAGGTTCTTGTGATCCTTGCCTCTGCACAAGCACAATAGGGACACTTTGTAATGATGGATCATTCTCATTCACCTCTCCTGGAACCAACTGAGATTTGGTAATATGTGCTATATACTGGCCATTTGTCATTCTATTCTTCTTGATAACGTCATGTATATTTGTTTCCCATAAGGGTGATGTTGATGCTGTACTTGGTATGTTTAGCAATAATTGAGCCGAGACTGTCTCCGTGTTTTCATTTTTTGCCTTTGTGCGGTGTGAAGGTCTACTTAGTCGTGGATCTTTGACAATCAAGCCTATAATTATTCTTGGTGGCATTTGAGATGGGGAGTTTGCCTTACTAATGTCTTGCCAGTACTCCTTCTTTTCCTTTAATAAAAATAAATCATGTCCTTTTAGAAGTGCCTGCCATTCAGAGGAATCATGCTCTATTACACATTTGAGACTTTGACTTAGAATTGCATGGCTGTTAGGTCCTGTCAATCGAAATCTGTTAAATATGCCTGACAATATTTTGTATTTAATATTTTCAGAAAACTTGTTTATAGTTTTCCTTTTCTTCGCTGTAACATTATGGTCATTTGTAGTTGAGGCACTCAACATGTTTGTTAACACTGAATCTAATTGTTTAGTCTGTGATGGATGCACAAATAACCACAGCACTCTCTTTTCATGGTCACCAGGAACCCAGATGAAGTTCACCTTTCCAATATAACCAAATGGAAAAGCATTGGCTTCATACAAATGTATTGATCCTTCTCTCTTACCCGTTAGGTAAGCTTGAGCACAGATGCCAAGTCCACTAACAGAACTTGTCAGTGATGAAAACATTTCTTTTATTAGTGCTATTGGCCCAGTAATTTGTATTGGAGTGAAATATGAAATGTCTTGCAGTAAGCAATGAGCAGAGGTGGCTCTGTAGCACATTCTGAATGCTTTATCACATGGCGCGAGTGCCAACCGGTGTCCCCAGCGCTCGACCATGTGGAATCTCTTGGCATGCCATATATGAGTCTCCAACCAAACATGGTGCTTTTGGCGTCTATTGTATTCCTCTAAAAGATTACCCGGTCGCCTCCGATATTTCCGCGAAGGCCGCTTTTGTTTAGGGGGTAGACCACTTTTTTTTAACTGCTCTAAATGACCCTCACGTAATTTCCTCGGCAGTCTTTTACAATTGTGGCTCATGACACGGCGTCGCATGTGTACAGGTAGTGTTTGAAAAATAAGTTTCGTTTTACTTGGACGAAGAATACTTTCAGTCATAGCAGCGATTTCTATACTTCTAGATGTAGCAAATTTCAAACTATTTGCTGAAAACGGTAGCTCTTCCGTGCCGCCTAAAGCAGCATCGAATTCCGGTGCAGCCATCATAGCTCGTAACTTTTCTTTCAACT
>JALPQI010001034.1:0-13440 GCA_025490895.1 Thaumatotibia leucotreta
ATGGCGGCTACTTTTTTTTACAATTTTCATCATTATACTCGTTTCTGACTAATTCGTATACGTGGAATATGATTTTCGGGTCCATTCTGAAATCCATGATGACGGCAACTTTTTTTGCAATTTTCATCATTATACTCGTTTCTGACTAATCCACATACGAGGAATACGATTTTCAGGTCGATTCTAAGATCCAAGATGGCGGCTACTTTTTTTTTCAATTTTCATCATTATACTCGTTTCTGACTGATTCGCATACATGGAATATGATTTTCGGGTCCATTCTGAGATCCAAGATGGCGGCAACTTTTTTTGCAAATTTCATCATTATACTCGTTTCTGACTAATCCGCATACGAGGAATACGATTTTCAGGTCGATTCTGAGATCCAAGATGGCAGGAACTTTTTTTTGCAATTTTCATCATTATACTCGTTTCTGACTAATTCGCATACGAGGAATACGATTTTCGGGTCCGTTATAAGATCGAAGATAGCGGGAACTTTTTTGCAATTTTCATCATTATACTCGTTTCTGACTAATTTACATACGTGGAATGCGATTTTCGGTTTTGTGCAGTTTTTTTCATTATCGGTACTCCATTTCCGCTACTCATATGAACTATATCATATGAGCTACTCATATATAAATGTAAATAAAAACAATGTTCTTTTCTTTGAAGCTTTTAGGACTCGAAGCGCTTCAAACTTTGTAGACTTAAATCTTGAAGACTTAGGAGGGCTTTAAAAGCTCGAGTCCTAAGGACTCGAGGTTTATGTGTTCTATGACGTTAACACGAAGCTTTTTGCTTGAGGCTTATACGGCCGAGGCTTTAAGGTTCGGGGCTTGTAGACTCAGCAGTCGCGACTCGAGGCTTTTAGTTTACGCATCGACGCTTAAATTCACAACACTAGGCGGGGCTCGTTGCGCGTGGAACCGATGGCCGTTGGGACGGTAAGGTTCTCGAGTGGCGGTCACGTACCAGAAGGCGTAGCGTGGGTAGGCCCCCCACAAGGTGGACTCATGACCTGGTGAAGGTCGCTGGATGCGGGTGGCACAGGGCCGGTCCTTGTGGCAATCTTTGGGGGAGGGCCTATATTCACCAGTGAACGTCTTTCGGCTGATATGATGATGATGATAATTAAATCCGTATGTTTCTACCAAATATCTAAAGCAGTACTGCAAAATCTACATATCGCTAAACCTAGCGGTTGTGGCAGGCAGGTTGCGGTAACACGGAGTATCAGATTTGAGGAGTTGGACGTTAGTATTAAATTTGCATGTTTCTATTCTACTTAATAGTATCTAAAGAACTTCTTTAAAATCAAGATATATCGATAAAAGATAAACCTTGCGGTTATTGTAGGCAGTATTGAAGCATCAGGAGTGAAGAGTTGGAAGTCAAAATCAGGCTGTTAGTATTTGATTATGCCAAACATGCTATACTTTCATTTCCACGTGTCTAGCACTCTCGGTTAAGTTAAGCAGTATGTCTGCAGCATCAGGCTTTGAGGATACAAGGATATCAATATTATAATATTGCATTGTCATGGGGACTTGATGAGAGTTCCAAATTTTATTGATTTCAGTGCAGTAGAAGTGGTCGAAAAAATCGATCACAAGATTTGAAGCATCGACGACAGTTGATACGCGGTGAAGTTAATAAAAACCATTTAAAGAGAAACCGCTATCAACAGAGGCAGTACGATTATTGAAATCTGTTGATTATTCGGTCCCTGATATTCAGGATAATGAAAATTTGGTCTTGTCCAATGAGGACTAAACTTGCAACCTGCATCCCTCCATTTCATCGAAAATTTTTTTTATCTGACGGTTCATTTAATGGGGACATTATTTGAATTTGAATTTAAATATTTACTGAATGCCATTTTTCTTATTTGTTGTTAAGCGGTATATCACGGCCTATCACGGTTTGTGAGATACAGCTTGTTGACAGATAGACCGACGGACTTATGTGACGAGACTGACTTAATTTTGTCAAAAATATATTTCTATTCAATGAATCGTTTTATATATCCGGATATCCTAATGAAAGACAATGGTCGGACCCGGATATACGAAGTGGCAACCCTGAGTATTTTTTTCAAAAATGTATATCTTTTATTTTCCACGGAATTAGACGGAGATTTAAATACAGTTAATTAAAATACACGTGAGCTATCACGTGCTAAAATATCTCCATCTAATACGGCGGAATTTCGGAAATATTTAATGTAAACCGAAAAGTCTAAAAACAATATTTTCTTCGAAAGTACTAACGGTAATTTTATTTTTTTAATTGCGAATGATAGGGAATTACATCCGCATTTACGTGGTATTATCAAAAAATTTTCAAGTATACCTGTTTTTTAAGAAATAAAAAATAATGTAAATTTCATGACCCGGATATAGGCAAACTTTGACGATTTTTTTTTAAAAAAGTACTCGTCCTAATGAGGTGGGAGTTCTAGTCTGATATTTGTAATAGTATTGTCTATCGTATTTTGTAAAAAAAGGAAGGTGAAACAAAAATAGGGTTTTTAAAAGACTGTGCTACGTCCAGTACCTAGTGGACTAACATAGGCTGATGATGTGAGGGATAGAATAGAAAGTAAGTTACTCAGTGAAACTCACGACTTCAGTTTGTGGTAAGAACACTGCCAACTAACTGCCAACTGCCGCCCATTTATTTAGGTACATATATTTGATAGAAACCACTTACCTCCAAGCATAACAAACAGGTTGTAAATATTATGCTCCTGTAGCAGCACCAATACTTGGTCCAAGTAATCTCTTTTTAACATATCACAAGACAAGTGCAATAATACATTATGACCTTCATTTTTCAAAAATTTCGCAACCCTCAAAGGTGCTATATCCAAGTCGTTGCACTTATGCGATTTGGCGTGCCATGTCACCGAGAAAAATACTGGTTTTACATTCAAGTTGTTTATATCTTCAACTGTTATATCTGGAGTTACTTCAAAGGAATAGGAAAATTTCTTTGTATCTTTGATCAAGTCAGTAATTTTACTAGACATGTCTTGGGGATTGCAAGAACAACTTTGTCTTAAGTACCTATACTCAATAAACTCTTGCACGTTATTGTACTGTGTAGCCAGTTTAGAGACTGGCGTATCGATGCTACGCAATCAGTCTTTTAAGTGCGATAACACCTTATTTGGAACACAAACGTTAGTATATCAGTATGGCCGACGCGAAGAATACGTTATCATAATTTCGTTTCAAACCGAGTTGAGATGTTGTCGCCAACGGTGAATTCGGGTCAATACGTGTATCCAACGCTTTGATTAATTGGCAGTAGGTTCCTGGGTATTATACTCTGTCTTGCTAGGTATTTAACTAAATGTAAACAATCTTGCAGTATCTTTTTATTGAAAACCAGGTGTAGAAAATAAGTTTTAGCAAATATGTGTGATATTATATTATAACAAGGAAATACAGTGCTTTACATTGTTTTGATTAATTAAGTAACTAGTTTGGATTTTTAATACATTTTTCTATACAAAATTACTGCAAATTTGTTTTCATTTTATTAAATAGGTACCCAACCAAACAGAGTATAGCACCTATTTATAAATTGTATTGTAGATATTTAAAAGGAACGGGAGGTATTTCAGGGTTAGAAATAAATGCAAACACGTGAAAATTATTTACTGTAATGACCGTTCTATACATTGATTACCAATCAGCCACATATATCGGTATCACAACCAAAATCAATCACTACGAATAACAAAACAAAGGATCTTCTAGTGAAATGATTACGTAAAGTTGCCTCGAAGCTGCATGCCGAATACATTTTTATTGCCGTCTCTACAGTCTACGTTTTCTTTTACATGTATAAAATCAACTACTATCTAACTATTAGGTACATATTTAATTGCGATTAACATGAAGTTATTTTGGTAATGACGGAATAGGTATAGTATAATACAATGACGTTTTATTACTAGTCGTGTAAAAGCCTCCAAACGCCTATTCCTATACCAATTGTCTAAATTACTTATTTAAGCCTACATTCATCAATTTTATCATAAATGCATTAATCCCTTACGTATGTTAGTTATTGTTACAGTTTAATAAAGCTTCGGATTAATTAACTTATATTAATTTGGTTCTAATTGGTACTAGAAATGTTTGTCTTTGATATTTTAATTGTTTTTAGAAACAATTCGACGAGATCATGAGTAGGCAGATTAATGTTAACTTACGTATTTAAATCGGAACTAGACGACGACCCAAGCCAATGCATGTATCATGTATGCTATAGGCATTTTTACTAAATTGTATACCTACTAAATACTTACTGGAGTTGTCTTCAAATGAATGTCGTCACGGTCAGTTTTGTGACAATTATTAAGCATCATGTCAATAAAAATTTGGTTTTGATATTAATTTCATAAACTATAAGCGATATTACAATATAAAAACGCGAAAAAATAAAAGATTACAAGCTTAATCGCCGTCATAAAACTGACAGCGCTCTAACCGGATCAACAACTAGCGCTAATTGGGTAGTGTATTTTTTTAAGCACCCGCATGTTAACAATAAGTATGGTAAAAGTGCCAACAATATCTGCCTGGGTATAATTATATAAAATATCTTATGGTAGACATTTTAAAATATGTCCTTAGTATTCAGTATTGATTGACAAAATGATCGACGGCCCTTCCTGAAGATCCCTGACACTAAATCTACTGAAAGCAAACCTACCTATTACCGCGAACTTCGTATATTCGTACAACGTAGGTACATTTCGAGTGACAGAGACAAATCCTCGAAATTTGCGAATTTCGAAGTTCCCGATAGGGCCGCAGCATTGACGTCTTTAATTAAACATTAATGGAATAACTTCGTATAAAACTAGAGGTAATACTGTTTATCAATGACTTTCCCGAAGTCGAAACACTTAGGTACCTACAAGTTACACACTTTACATTAAGTACACTGCCACTATAACATGGCGCAGCACTGTGATATGTCTACTTCACTTTAAACTAACATCGGGATAACACAAAATATCTTGCCTAGGGACTATCGAATTCATAAATATACACAGAATTTTACACCTGAATCCAGTGGAATAAGCTGAACAAATGTGTACAGTCATGTTTATGAACTCGATTGTACCTTTTCGTTTCTGGCAAATATTTTAGCCAGGAACGAAGAGGCCAGGAATGAACATAATACTGTCCGTACCCGTACCATGACTTTGCACTTGCAAAGTATCGGTAACGTTAACGTTAAGTTTTACCCGCTATGTAAAGCAGGCTATTGCTCTCGCTCCAATATGTCAGTGCGAGCCAGTGGCGTAGCGTGCCTTGTCGGGGCCAGAGTTGGGCAAAAAGTAATATGACTACTCCTTCAGATTACTTTTGTATGTGTACTTTGTAATATTTATTACAAAGTACACATACAAATGTTATTTATAGGAGTAATCATATTACGTATACTTTTTGCCCAACTCTGGTCGGGGCCCCGTATAAAAAATTTTTGGAGACCCTTATATGGCGGTAATATAAATTAGAAAGTTTTTATTCTTTTTCCTTACACACTTTGGGGGCCCCCGTGGCCCGGGGGCTCCGTATAATTGATACGGCAGATACGGCAGTAGCTACGCCCCTGGTGCGAGCGCGATAGAATGCATTACATATCGGGTAAAACCTAACGTATCCTCGACTCTCCAGCTCATGGTACGGCTACACTATAATCACAATTCAAAAATAATTATAATCAATATGGGTGACATGGCACGGTCATTGTACATTTGTCAGGAACAATAAAATATGGAGCTATTGGCCTTACACTTCGCCGTTGACTTATTTCCGTCAAGATGAAACAGTGGATTGTTTACCGTCGTTTTTAGTTTACATTCACGTTATTCCGTGAAGCCTTTGACCACGGTACCTACCTAAATTAAGTCATTGCATAAAATCTCATTTTAGTTCCACTCTTTTGCCGTGACGGAAAACGTAACGTGGTCAAGAATAGAAGCGACTATTAGGTCGTGTCCACATTTTATTGTACGAACAACCACTAGAGCCGGTATTACATGGATAGAGCTATTCCAAGGGTTATTTAGTTTAGTGTTATATGGCTGTTTTTCAATAATGTGTGAACTCACATGAATTTAGTCGTCAATTCAATAAATTATTAATTAAAGTTGACATTTTATTGCGAAATAGACGTGAGTTGACACGTTATTGCAAAACAGCATCCATATATAACTATAGGGCGGCGCTTAACCTCGTAAGGCCCAATGTACATTACAAATATTACAATGTACACTCCACTTCAATGAAATTTAAACCTTTCACAAACTTAATACAGTCGCATTTCCTTTCTTTGGCTGATTTTACAAACAAACGAAGTTCAGCACTATTCCTTACATAGCAAGGTCCAAAATAAGATTTAAAGAAAATAGTATGTGAGCCTGACGAGGTAAGGGAGTGGAAAAAGGACTTAGCAGGATACAAACACTATAATCAGGACCCTGGAAACATAGCTAACTCTATGGTAGATATTTTCAGCTACAGTGAACGTTCGTATGCACATTGTAGAGTCAACATTGAAATACAAACTCTGTAAGATCCCTATTTAATATTAATAATTAACAACGCCATTTAAGGCAATCAACTTCTCGGTACAAAACCCCGGGCGTGATCTTGTGGTTTGGTTTGACGGTTGGTCTGAATTGACATGGAATTCAGTCTTTTTTCAAAAGATTGCAGTACTTAACAGAGGTAGTGTATTTACAAGGGAGCTCCTTAAACAATGATCTCCACTTGGAAACAGTTTATTTCAATAAACCTGCCTATACCTATACGCCCGCAATACGCACTTGATGCATAGGTATTGCGAATTACACTAAAATCGAAATAAATAAATTACTGTTTTACTTTTATATTGAATGAAATAGGTATATACAAGGTAGGTAACCTGTGCCTAGAGTCGACCAATTAGGTATACAAAAGTTCAAACTAAATTGATTGACAGTACTAGTCGCCAGATTCATCGATACATCGTAGCTTCCAAGTGAACGTCATTGTATTATTTAAGGTGCTTTGGGATTATTCAAAACTACGAAGAAGGTAATTTAAAAAATTACGTTATCATACGAGTGAAAATTACACATCTTGTGATATTTTAATGTGAATAATATGTTAAAACAACATATTTAAGTATTGTCATCTAATCATAAGTCGTTATCAGACTTGTGAGTCAACTGAACAAAGTCATTTTAAATGAATCCTTTCAGCAGAATGATTCCAAAGCTCTTTGTCCTTATACAGGAAGAAGTCCATAAAATTTAGTGTAACAATTTAATCTATATTGATATTGTCGCATTGTTTATCACTACTATAGGTACAATAATTTAACAATTCATAGTTGAATTAGGTATTTTCAAAGCACTTGAAAGCATTTTTCAAAATAATCCGGAAAATAATGAATTTAATTGTACGATCGCTTTTATATCCTCATTAAACAATAAAAAATCAGTACGAGTGTTGCATAAAATGCATCAGTAATTTTATCTAGATACTTATAATTTTTAAGTATTATATTATCTTAATGTATATTAGTTATATTTATAATGTAATATGCGGAATTCGGAATGATGTTAATGTAAGAACCTATTTAAGTACTTGGACTTTTAACTAAACTACCTATTTGTTTTAGCTTCCCATGATAATCATAACAGGACTAAGTACCTATTTTTCTCAAATTTCGTACCTATATAACAAGCATAGTTATTTGTAAATTAATACTTTCTGGCTACGAATTGAGCTCTAATACAGCAGATTTTCAAAATTCGGACGGCCAAGAAACTATTGCACAAAGTATACGTTATCAGCCAGTGTTTACCAAAGATAAGTAAACAATAAAACAAGTAAAATCAGACGCCGTACCATGAGATGCCGATACGTTATTCACGCGGCAGGTAATGCTACAGAATCGTACATCTATTTCTCGTTTACGCTTAAAAACTTTGTATTTGGCTTTGACATCCGACTATGGCTATAATATTATAGCTTTGTGATATGTACTTATACTTATTTAGATGTCAAAACACGTCACATTCCGCTAAAGGCTTGAGGTGTGAATATAAACAAGGTGTCCATGAGAAAAAGGAAATAAATGAACAGCAATTTACCTGAGCCTAAAAGATGCAAGAAATGTTATATGAGTTTTGGTATAGACGGAATATGGCAAACTTCATACGACATTTATTAACTTCAAATTTGGTCAGAAATCCGCTGGATTTTTATCCCTTTCTCTAATACAGCACATTGTATTTATAAATTATTTACTTGTCTTTGGCGTAACGAAAGAGAGAAAATGACAATTATTATTATAATATCAGTCACCAATCTTAATGAATACGTTGTTTTGATACGTGTACTTAAGTAGCTAAAAATATTATACTCATATAAGCATAATAAATCTAACTCCGTTAAATGCGTGTCTTACAGCTGCTTAAATATTTATACTATTACAAGTACCGAGCGAATACTGGCAGGTAACATAAGATGACAATGTTATTCAGAAAATTAATTCTTTTCAGTCATGTTGGAATCGTCGCAACTTAAGTATCACACGAACAATTAAATAAAACAGAGTAATAGGTGAAAATCATCACTAAAGCACCTTTATACATATACCTACGTATATCTACTTCCCTAACAGTAAAAACAACGAGTCTGCTTAATTTCCATGTTTTAATTAATTATCTTCCTGTATGTAGGTAGGCTTATGGTGGTTTTGCGCTATCTGGGTTGTGTGCTATGTGTTAAATATGAATAGGTACCTATTTATTACGATATTTACACAGATAAAATGTGAGTAGGTACCTGCTTAAATCATCTTTTGTAGGTAGATACCTATTAGGGTGGTCCAAAAATTTTTTTTAATATTCCCGCTCCACAGGGCTTATTATTGTACATGTCCCCTAAAAAGTAATGTATACCAATTTTCAGAGTAATCGAGCATCATTTAGAGGTCGCTCAAAATTTGACAATTTGGCAGTACATAAATGTATGAAAAGAAAATCACCCCTATTTTTTTTAAACTGGTGTGAGTTTCCATAGCTTTAACTATAGATTTTCAACAAGGGTCACTCATTAAAGCATATGCTGCTTCAATTTTAGAATTCTAGTGAAGTGTACATTTTTTATTTGTATGAGATCAGCAAAAGTTTAACCGTTTTGAGAGACCAGTAAATAATTAGCAAATTATCTCAAATTTGTTATAGAGACTACTTTTATATAATAGAACAAATAAGTCCATGTGGAGGTAAGATTTTTATTAATTTTTGTTTCTTCATACCGTCGTGGACCACCCTAATACATATGTATATTTTTACCTTATGGTTACATTCAAATACGGAATGTCGAATCCCTAAGACAAATACGTTACTATACTACTACATGTATAATATAAGGTACGAGGTGCTTTTGTTATGTTTTTCACGAGTGCAAAACGCTAGTACAGACAGTAGCCGTACCATGAGATTGCGCGGAGTTATTAATGCGCGTTTACTTTCTATCAGGCTCGCTCACGCCAATAGGTACGCAAGTTAGAGCGGGATGGATAGAAAGTCAACACGCGGTAGCTCATGGTAACATTAGGTTTTTCTGGATACGTACAATCAACAACACACCTGTGAACACAGGCAAAGTGCCAAAAATATGTAAACAGAACTTTATTGCCTGGACATAAAGGTGTGTATACATATATCTGGCACTTTGTCTGTATCCACAGCTGTGTTGTCGATTGTACGGCAGCCATCGCGTTCGCTCCAATATGTCAATGCGAGCGCGATAGAATGCTCGTATCGAGTAAAACCTAAAGTATCCTTTATGGCCTGGCCACGACATTGGTCTTTTAGGGCGACCGGAAGAGCGGAAAACCATATGTGCGAAAGGGAGTTCCAATATCGCCAAATCGCTCTAACTGATAGAAGCGCCGGTCGCCTTAGGCCAGCCGTATACCTGTAAATTCTTACGTAAGTTATAGGGACGGAGCTATACTAAGGAATGAGAGGCGAATATGACCATCTCATTCCTTAGTACAGATGTAGTGAGAAATGACTTGCCTTCGGAAACGTTCATCAACGTCATGCTGTTTCAGTCTATCTCACTGAGACTGACAGTAATAGCTGTCATGCTACTTCAGTCAGACTCGGTGACACTGCCTGAAACAGTATGTGTTTACGAACGTTTCCGAAGGCAAGTAATTTCTCACTACACCTGTATTGCTCTGTCCCTATAACTTACGTAAGAACTCACAGGTTTAATCCCGGCCATATACCAATGTCGTGGCCTTTACTTTCCAACTCATGGTACGGCTACTGTTCATCCTTATTATTGAGTGCTGAATTTTCAGAGTGCTTAGACATGTTGCCAATCGCTAACGCTTAATCGTCAATCGTAAGCGAAAGGCAGCTAACTGTCTTTGTCGCACTAATATGAAAGAGTGACAGAGAGGGAAAACTACGATACGCTACTAAGCGCTAGCGATTGACAACTTGGCTAAGCATCCTGTTCACGTGTTGGCGATGGTACGAGGACATATGATTATATAACGTATGTATATTTAGGGCCTGTTTAACCGTCCCTAGTAAAATATATCCTTCAGATACATGTTAGCTGTACTTTTTTCATATGCCTTGGGAAAAGGATAGTTATAATTTTACGTGGAGGGCTACCACGACCCACTAATTCGATTCAGTTTAGGACCTAATCTGAATGGCCTCCGTAGCCTAGTTGGTAGTTCCCTGCCTACGAAGATGGAGGTTCTGGGTTCGAATCCCGGCGAGGGCATTATTTGTGTATTTATTTATCTATTATATATATCGCCGTTTGGTACCCACATCACAAGCCTTAATTGAGCTTACCGTGGGACTAGGTCGATTTGTGTGAGCAGATGTCCCAAGATATATTTATTTATTAATTAATGGCGATATGTCAGTTCTATAGAATAACTGTCAAAAACAGACAAGCCGAACTTAAAATGAATCGCATGTAAGAGATCATGGTTAGGGTGAAGACACATTTATCAGCATGCGTACGCATTTTGTCTATAGAAAATGTCAGTTTAGTATGGGACCGCGTCCAGCTTTCCGCACGCGTACGCATGCTTACACGTTTCATACTAAACGGCCAATTTTATTAGACAAAATGCGTATGCATGCTGATAAATGTGTCTTCACCCTTAGGCCGTGCAAACCGGTTTTTATTTGTATGAAAACCCGTTTATTAACCGGTTTTTCATACTTTCCAAAACCGGTTTGGATTCCCTAATCAAGGTAGCCCCCCTGATGGATATATTTATCCGGGAACAGTGAAACAGGCCCTTAGGGCCTACGCTAACTTACGCGGACGCCCGCCGCGTGCGCACGCTCTTGTCCCGCTCCGGACACCCGCCGCGGGCCAGCGAGTCCGCGACGGGCACACGCCTAACTTAGCGCTGAATTCAAGAAACAAGTCCGCTCCGGTGTGCCCGCCGCGTGCGCACGGAGCGGACACCCGCAACCCGCCGCGCGGATTAACGTCCGTCGCACGCGCCAAGCCAGTTACCGGTGTCTATACAATTTCTTTGAGGCGGGCGTCCGTTGCGTGTAATCCGCGTTAGCCTTAGCCTTATAAAATAATATTTAAATTGACTCCATTTGCTCGGTCAGCTCTAGGATGGGGCTCTCGCTGAGCGGCAGCATTCCAGCGCTGGGCGGCAGGCTGTGGCCCTGCCAGTTTGACTGAAATTACACACCAATAACATTTCTTAAAACCCTAAAGAGCTAATAAATCATCTAATAATCAATCTACAGCAGGGATCGGGTACCGGTTTTTTTGTCCATATAAAAGAACGGTTCGAATTCCGTTCTTTTTCGGTCTTCGGCATATAAATTCTTTGTTAAGTAATGAAGTTATTTAAAAATACGATGTTGGTAATTACGTAAAATGTTGAGTACTACATAAAGAGTTAGACTATTTCGAGATTTTTCTAAAAAACAACCGGTTCCGATCCCTGATCTACAGCGTGTATTTTTGATATTACCTCAAACACCTAGAGTAATTTATTAGTTAAGGCCGTGGTCGTTTCGCTCGCCACAGCACGCGGCGGGCCAAAACGACCACTCCCGAGCATTTCCGAACACACCATTCGGACTCCGCGGTCGACGGGCCGATGTTTAATAAAGCCTTAGACCGAAACGACCACGGCCTAACCACCTTATTCATAAACGTCTGCTAACTTAACAAGCCGCTAATAATTGTTTGTCCCTTTCGGTCTTAACAATGTGTCCATAAGAGCAAAAGGGACAAACAATACTTAGCGGCTTGTTAAGTTAGCAGACGTTTATGAATAAGGGGGTAAGGCTCTATTAAATATTTTTTCATGTTTTATTGACATAATCAGGCAGACAATGTCTGTCTCTGTCAGTAAAACATTAACAGGGGAATTATATGTATTTGTCAGCCTCCATAATCCAGTGGGTAGTGACCCTGCCTCGAATCCCGGCGAGGGCATTATCATGGCTGTCCTATGCATTTAAGTATATGCGGGGTGGAAAGATAAGTCGGGCCCTGGAGGGAAACTACCTTTAATCCTTAAGTTGGCTCATTTTACTCAAAGGAAACATTCTATTACAAGATTAGAAAACATCAATTTATTTTTATAATTAAACAAATTGATATTGAAGTTACTTTTTTACAATGCGGATAATCCCACAATGTCGTAACAGATGTGCTTACCATAGAAAAAATCAACTACGAAAGACTCTGGTTGTCACGGGATTCGAACCCGCTTCCTCTGGATTGCCGGTCCAACGTGCTTCCAATTACACCAGACGACCTTCCGTCGATCACAGCGAATTTTTCCAATGGTATTGTGAATCTAATCACTAGCGACATCTGTACGTAATGTTTCGAAGGTACTACAACCTTAAGCCACACTCCTAAGACGTATGTATCACATAATCGTCTGCAAGCTCGGCAACTCTACGCTGCGTTGAATTTGCGAGAGAGGGCGCTGTAATCAATACAAGATTAGAAAACATCAATTTATTTTTATAATTAAACAAATTGATATTGAAGTTACTTTTTTACAATGCGGATAATCCCACAATGTCGTAACAGATGTGCTTACCATAGAAAAAATCAACTACGAAAGACTCTGGTTGTCACGGGATTCGAACCCGCTTCCTCTGGATTGCCGGTCCAACGTGCTTCCAATTACACCAGACGACCTTCCGTCGATCACAGCGAATTTTTCCAATGGTATTGTGAATCTAATCACTAGCGACATCTGTACGTAATGTTTCGAAGGTACTACAACCTTAAGCCACACTCCTAAGACGTATGTATCACATAATCGTCTGCAAGCTCGGCAACTCTACGCTGCGTTGAATTTGCGAGAGAG
>JALPQI010001035.1:0-11952 GCA_025490895.1 Thaumatotibia leucotreta
AGCAAAAGGGACAAACAATTATTAGCGGCTTGTTAAGTTAACAAACCTTTATGAATAAGGGGGTAATAATATATATAATCTGAATGCAAAAAGAATCCTGGACTCCTCTTGCATTCAGATTAAATTATTATGCATAATAATATTTATAAAAGGGTTTCGGGATTAAAATAGGTTAATTTTGCGCCAAAAAACAAACATTAATCTTGACTGGTGCCGCATAACAATTACTTAAGCTCAGTTGATAATAAATTGTAGACTAGAACAAAATGTTTCTTTATAAAGCTCCAAATAAGAATTAATTTGGACAAAGAATATTGTTGTCAATCGGGCATAATTTCAAATTCTTGTGAGGAAAATAGTTCATGATACAAATTACTCTTCCCTATATTTCTGGTAATAGATATTGGAAGTCAAACTTGGGTAGTGCCTTCCAAATCCTTTGCGCATACATAGGTTATCCTGAGTTGAAATTTTTTTAATTTTATTTGGGCTTGCTCATGGCCTAAAAAGTTACTCAAGCTCAAGTTATGATTTCACTGGTCATCCTCTACTAGCCTGTCTTGTTTTTCTGGTGCCGTCTCCTACAGTCGCCATTACATATATCGTAGCGTCGGGAGCGCTCAAAAATATCTGAACACGCCTTTATCGTTATACTATAAAAGCGTGTTCAGATATTTTAGGACGCTCCAAACGTTACGATATATCGGATGGGGACTGCATGGTCCGCCACCATAAGGGTGCGGCTCCACGGAGGCGGAGAAGAGCGGAGATATGCAAAATTGACCAATTGCATTCTCCAATTTCAAAATTCGAAACACTGTCATGCAGTCTCATTGGCCAATTTTGCACATCCCCGCTCCTCTCCGCCTCAGTGGAGCCGCGCCCTTAGAGCGTGAAATAGTGAACGTGTGCTTACAACAACAACCTCTCGTGGTATAAATGGAAATGAATGCCAATTCATATCACAAGCGGACATATTTTGACTGGCGGGTCATGCATAAATCCAATTACGGAGTTTCGATGCTATAAATCTCAAACTAAAAAGTTAATAAGTACCGCCGCTTTGAAACAGCGAAGTGCCGAAAGTGTGTATATGTGTTTAGCCCCTATGTATGTTTGTGAATTCTTTGAACAGACAGAACTTCGCGATAGCTCAACCGTTTTTGATATGGTGCCCTATAACCTCTTAAAAATAATATGAAGGAAACCCATGTGGGTGAATCCACTTTTTTCTGTCTGTTATTGCCATGATTCCGGTCTCCTGAGTCACACTGGTTTTATGCAAAATTATGCTACTTTAATGCAAACATGCAGCTAGTTCATGTTTCTAGGTGGCCAATTAAGGAAAGAGCTTATTAATGACAACATTTGTATAATTTAAGTAGCGCTGAATAATCAAAGATCAAAAAACAACTGCCGTTTAATACGAACTGTAAAGTCAATATTAAGTCAATAATGATCAGTATTTTTTGTGAGCGCATAGACGAAAATATAATAGACGTTCGGGCAGTTTGCAGTTAGAGAACTTTTCATTACGGAAAATATACATGTATGAAAATTCCCCGACTGCGAATTAATACGAACGTCTATTATACATAGATACGCTCACAAGAATAAACCTCAATAACTAAATTATTTTTTTACTTTTCCGTTCTTTTTAAACGCAAGCCTTGTTTTTTAGTAATTTATTTCTTCCTAGTTTGACCCATTTCGAGTGATATTTCCAGTTGGTTAAATATCGAATAATTGATTAAAACGTCGATGACAGTGGGGTAACAAATGAGTATTCGTCCGCGAAATACGGCGCTCGGTGAGGTAGGTATCGGAAAAATCTGTCAAAATCGTAATTCTGCGCGGTCAATCAATTAAAAAGAGACTAGCGAGATTCACAACGAGGCTACTGTTTTATAATAATAATTGAATCATTTATCAAGGGGAGGATCGAGGGCGTAAACAAATTATATATTTTTTTGGTCATAATGTTCTACGAGTTTTTCTTTACTTATTATCATACCGAAATATTGTTAACCATATAAAATAATATGAAGAAAATTATTTTCAAAGGTTTATTATACATGAATAATTTTTTATTGCCGTTTATTTCAAATATTGTATATGTATATTATTGATTGACATATTTCACCGCAAGTTCACCAAAAGTAACGCAGGAGACAGGAAAAATGTCAGCCCGTTTAACTATGCGACATGAAATAATGCCTGCTTACATTATTCAACATACCAACACATTTTTATAACGGAAATAAAATAAGCTATATTTATATTTTCTACTGGACGTAGTGTTGCCAGGTCCTAAAATGAATAAATGTCTATAGATATTTATATGATTATCTTATTTAATAATTTCGCGTCTTTGGAGCATAAATGGAATCGAAAAATATGACCGAAAAGGACAATAAAGAACTACAAATAATACAGACAGATTAAGGTACTTCAAATTAGTATTTTATACATATACCTATACATTTTTAGGGAATACAATTTTTAAACATGAAATCAAAGCTTTTTAATGAATCTAACTCTTTAGAAGTGATTTCTAGTGTACGCTTTACGCCAGTAAAAGCTTAACAGGCGTGGCGATGAGGAGAACATTAAAGTGTTTGTAATTGCGAAGTAAAGGAGTCTTTACGAGCATGTTGAGTGTGCTCTAACTAGTTTACTTAAGAAAAAAGTCTCACGGGCTGCAGAGACTTGGCACCCGATTGGGTGCTTGCTATGATTTGGTTTGGAGACATTTGCATATCTGTACAATTTCTACGGAGATGAGACCGGTTTTGACGGTATTTGGAAAAAATCAATAGCATTAACCGTTATTTGTTTGTTATAAGGGTGTGAAGTTGTAGTTTACCCGCAGGTATGAAATTTAAACACGAGCGAGCGAAAGGATTCTATGAGAGCGAGCGAAGTGACTATTTCTAAAAAAGAATCCTAAGCGTAGCGAGTGTTTTCACATCATCATCATCATCATCAGCCAATTGACGTCCACTGCTGGACATAGGCCTCCCCCAGAGAGTTCCACAAAGATCGGTCGTGAGCTGTAGTATGCGAGAAGTAAAATACCTTTGCACCCGCGTGTAACACATGACTTTTCTCCTCACTATATCGAGAAAAGTAAAAAAGGTAAATTTAGTACACATGTCGAAATGGTGGAAATTGCCAATGTTGACATTTCTGCGTTTCGTAATTGCGTCTATTCAACATACATAACATTCACTAAAACAAAGGTCAAAAAATTGGAATGGAATTAGGTAGGGCATAAGGATTAAAATCAACAAATTACAGGATTAAAGTCAATAAATTCTCAAACAATGCTTTCTGTAATTACTGTAAAACGAAAGCTACTAGGTGCTACTCTCCAAGATCATTACTTTACTCACTAGTGATTAAAATGCGTGTTTACCCGCTCGTATTAAAGGATAAACGAGCGCTTTAGGAGCTAGTGAAGGGAAAGTTAGATTTAGCGGAGGTATACTGGGACGAGGATAGGACCATGTAAGTACAAGATAATTACTCTTCCGTAATATTATGTTCGTGATACTTCTTGCCAATAGAATATTGGTGTAGCATTACGTTATGACAAAAAGTTAGTCTAAGTTAGTATGAATATTTATAAGTATTATCACCCGTGACTCAAAAATCACTACATAGTATAAAACAAATCTTTAAAACTACGCAACGGAATCTGATGCGTTTTTTTTTTTAATAGAGTGATTTAAGAGGAATTTTTAGTATCAGTATTGGCCCCGCGCGAAGCCAGGTTGTGTGGGCGCTATATAGTATTTAATAAATTAAGACATTTTTATCATGCCAACTGACAAAGCTCCGGCGAAATTATATTTCCATTTTAAGCAGCTTTTCTCTAAAATGGGGTCAGGTATTTAATAGAATATTCACTCGTCGAATTATTCCATATGGAACATGGACTGTTAGTAGTTGTAAATAGTTTGAAAGAAACTTCCTACATGACGTCTAGTTACGAATAGCCGAGTAGTTCAACACAAACTTTGCTGCTATTCCATTTCTACGAAACAAGAACGGTGTTGCTTTTAGTTACGAAGTGTGCCAAAAATGACCGTATGAGGCTTTGGGGAAAAGTGAACCAAGACACGAATCTGAAGCAGCCTGATTGTGAAAGAATAGGGAACCAAGGCGGGATGTATACTTTTTTTAGCGACTCGATTACCTAAGTACCTCGCGCAAACTCACGTGTATTTAGTCACTACGCGCGATATGTTTCGGAAAGCCTAAGTCTCCATTATCAAGCACTGAGCCTGCGTTAACACCTCGCGACTCGCGAGCGAAGCGCGTACTCAATACATAAGTCAGTGCTTGATGATGGAGACCTAAGCTCTCCGAAACATGTCGCGCGTAGTGACTAAATACACGTGAGTTTAACCGTTTAATTATAGTTATTATGTATCGAGCAAGTCGCATATCGAGGTCGCGGTGTAGATCCGTTGGTAATACCTGATATTTTAACAGATTAATTAATAAATAAACAAATACTAACAAGATGTCTAGCCTTACACAAATCGACCTACTTCCATGGTAAGCTCATTAAGGCTTGTGTTGTAGATTATGTGTTATTCACTATAAATAAATAGGTACTTAAATAGATAGAAAATATTAGATACCGAATCGCGGTAACCGAAGAAAATATTAGATAGAAAATAATTAATGACTGAGAAACAAATATGTTAGTGATAAATACACAAAGAGGCGCTTTCCTTTGGAATTTGAACCCAGGGCTACCTGCTTCAAGCTGGGTCACTACCAACTAAACTACGAGGCCGTCTAAATACCATTCATTTACAGCAAGCTCACCAAAAGAAATTCCAAATGCAGTTAGTATATTAACCAATTAAATCAAACAAACCAAAAATGCGTTCTTAAAATCATGCTTTTACAAAATGATAGTATTATTATCAACATTGAACAGCTAATTCACGTCCTCAATAGTAGTCTCATGGACAATACAATCTCGCTCAGTTCCGAGTTTAACAATCTCATAAAGGAAGCAGCGTAACGAGCCAGACACGTCTTTAACGCGTCTCGCCGCCAGATATAAATGTACAGTCTGGATTGCAACGACTCTAGTTAGCGACTATTTATTCCTATAAACATATCATATAACTATTATTTCCTTGTCTTTACATACGGGGTAGTCATGAGTATACCGACAGAATTGAAAGGTGTATTACTGACCACATTTTGAGACTATTATGGTATTATATCGTCAGCCTCTGCTGTAGCCTAGTTGTTAGGTAGTGGCCCTGTCTACGAAGCTGGAGGTTCCGGGTTCGAATCCCGGCGAGGGCATTATTTGTGTATTTATTTATCACAAATATTTGTTCCTTGGTCATCGCTGTCTATGTATTTAAGTATCTATATGTATCTATCTATTATATATATCGTCGCCTGGTACCCACATCACAAGCCTTAATTGAGCTTACCGTGGGACTAGGTAGATTTGTGTAAGATGTCCCAAGATATTTATTATTTATTTATTTAATAAAGGTATAAACAAACTCAAAATATCGAAAGAATAAAGAAAAAAAAACAATTTGTTCGAAAATAACTAATATAATATATATCATATTTTTTTACTTACTTGACATCAATAATTCATAGATCAGTATACTCAATTGACTAACCTGTATATGAGAAAGGGAAGGTTTTGGACATTATGTATGTACCGGATAGTAGATAAGATCTATCAAAATGTATAGTTAACGACATTTTGTTTGACAGCTATACGACATTTTGTTTTGCTATTCGAAACGATACCCCGGGTCGCATCCGGGGCTCTTGATGTAAAATTGTAATTGTTAAGGGCACTACATTAATACAAACAATTTTGTTTATAAACGTGTCTTAATGAGTATATATATATTACACATTTTCTGGGGAACATTGTTTAACAAAATTGTTTCGAGTTCATTCACAACGCGTGCCTTTACACATTTGTTATATTAATTCAATGTAATTTTACTTATTACCTTTGAGCTATTTTGCGCGTATTCAACCAAAACACTTATGGGTATTTGGTACTATAGATAACAGTGTCTTAAGTTTACATTTTTGTTTCTGTGTGCACAGAAGCCTCGAAGAATGACAAATCTAAAAACTTGGGCAGCTTTATTGACCGTCCCGTACCGGGGATTAAATATAATACGAGTTTCCTAAGTAGCAAGCGACACAAGCACTTAATCCAGAGTTTAACTAGGTAAATCGAGGGTAGATAAGCCAGGCATTTCTGCCTTCAAGGTCGATGTTTCATTAACATTAATTTGCTTAAGACATTTAAATTAGAACAACAAGCTGGTTGTCTGAAACATCAAATCAGTATTTAACCGCTGACACCCTTCCGCAGAATGTATTATAAGTTCCATCCTTAGTTATTTCAGCCTAAATGTCTTAAAATTCTCCTAACTCTTCCCATGGGTGTCGTAAGAGTCGACTAAAGGATTTGAAGTGTCACTGACTATTTATTTATAGAATATTGATGATGGGCAGCAGCATCATCATTGTGAATCGAAAACCGCGTTCGGTTTATCTGCCACCAAAGCGTGTGTGAAGTCACGTGTCTTAAAATTAAATTTAAGTCACTAATACGAGATTAAACGAATAATAGTGTCAAAATTGTATGTACTTAACCTGTTAACCGCTTGTTACCGGCTTAACTCGTACACGCACCTTCATGAGTGCAATGTGCACTTTCCAAAATGTGTTTTCAGTGTGGCTGGCACAACTTTTTGAACAAACTACCAGTTCCTATACACATATTATAGAATAACACTAATAGCTTCCACAACAAAATAAAACATGTTTAAAACCAAATGTTATTATGACGTACATATCTGAATATATAAATGACAGCGATCTCTTCTAATACACTTAAATATTAATGAATCATTATTTATTTTAGATACCTACGAAATTATGTAAATGGTAAATTAATCATAAATTGACTTATGCAAATTGTCAACACTAATTTATGAAGATAGACGTATACACAATAAGCCGATATTTCATAATAATTGTTACTAAACACATTCATTAACAATTTATTGCACGCATGCACTGAAATATTTGTATGCCTCATGATGGCAAAAAGTCGATTACCTACGGTCATACTTCAAGCAACATCTGTATTCATAACACCCACTTTTGTGCAAATAAATGTATTGTCATTAAAGCAGAGACTGAAATGGGGCTTGTTCTGTAGGTACGTAGGTAAAGTAAGGCCAGCAGTTTCCTGCATATAATGAAAATAACCATATTTAATAAACATTACTGTTTCTATTTTACCGTATGACGTACTAAATTTATTCCAATCATAAATCAAATGTACTCCGAACGGTTGGTCGGTTCAGTAACCCGTATCACGGTCGTTTACAAAAAAAATTGTTTTTACTGAATTTCTGTAGCCAATTTATATCTCGAAAATATGACGATGTTAAAAGGTTCGATCGTATTAACTTATATCCTGTATATGAGAGCAAAGTATAGTATTACCAGCCGCGCTCTGCGGTCAAACAGAAGATGTGCTAGGGTCGCAGCCCTATAAATATTGTCTATAATTGTAATAAAATACATGATTGGCTTTGGTTGGTAGATATATCTAATACAGTCAAAGTCAAATTATGTTCACCATACTAAATATATGTTCTACCGAACTGTTAGGCAACTTTGGCTGCTATTTGCGCCGACTGTACCTACATCATAAATCTAAAATAATTTATTCCCAAACATACACTATTTTGCTTGAATACGTTCTACTAAAATAATATTTCTGTATAGCAAAACAGCCTTAATATGCATAAAGCAAATTCCACTACCGTATTGCAGCAATGAATGGATCGAGCACAATACCGCCTTCTTCGGTGGCCCCGGCTGACGACTTATTGCGTTCCGATGCGTTCATTATGACGATATTGCAGTTGCATCCAGTCTCAGTGCTGTTGTTTTAGGACTGTGGGAGAATGAAAGACTGCATAATTGTCAGTGATCGCCGCTGAGAGTGCAAAACTTTAAAAAAGCTTTTAGAGTCAAAGAATCAAGAAAAAACAATTGTGTATTGAAATCCCGAATTTGCATTTGTGTATATGGATATGTATATTACTAATTAGTAATTATTACTCTTAAGTGCTCGTTTATGACCAGTTGACAAGTTTTGTAAAATTTTATAAATAATTACGTAAATAATTTGGTAAAAACTTGACTATTGGGAGGTATGTTAGTCGGTGATAATCAGTTATATAATTTAATCCACCTTACCAATTTTAGACTGTATTGCGTGGTAATAAAGGCGAAAAGTGGAGGGCTTTATTTGTTGGGTCAACAAAATAATCTAAACATAAAATTGAGTATATTCGTCCTATCCCCGTGTATTGTGAAATATAATATGGTTATGTTATTGATTTGTTCTAAATACGGCCAAAAGTAGTTTACCCTCGTCTCTGTCAAAATAGTACCGATAGGCAAATGTGGCTCCGCGCCAAATCATAGTAAACACCCAATGGGGTGCGAAATGTTTGCATTTCGTTGAGAACTTTTTAGAAACATATATTATATTATCTACTTAGAGGACACTGACTGACGGATACTGAAGTGTTCTTAAAAACTTTTGCTTATAACTGCTCGTGAAATAGACGAGAGTATACAGTCTATTTATATCATGAATAATGAGATGTATGTGTACACATGTAAGTATACGAATTTAGCTCTGCTTGCGCCTTTTTTAATAGTGTGGAAAGTAACATCCCTAACAAAGCATGAAACTTTTGTATGAGGAATTACATTTTACTAACCTAATATATGTTTTGGAGAACCATCATGCATGTTTGCTGCTGTAAGAAATGACTCATACTACACCGAACTGAACTTAAGCCATAACCAACAAACACTTTAGGCGATTCGTTTCTGCTGACGTCGTGCATTCAATAGTAACGATAAATATTAGGACATTACCTATCAAAATTGGCGATAAATTTAAGATTTACACGTAGCATTCTTAATCCGGCATTAGAAGTAAATATTTGTAACGTTAAGTTGAATACCGAAAACGTACTTCTCTTTGAACTCGGTTTTTGATACAGAAAATGTATGTTAAAAATGTTTATGTAAATATAGGTATGTACCCGGTACAATAACTGCGAAATGCCAATTTCGAATTTCAGCCTTCGATTATTAAATAAAGTAAAATGAAATGGCAAGTCTGTCCGCGCAAGCTCACTGACATTTCAATACTTCCAGCGTAGGTTCAAATGAATCTGGACAGATCTTTTCGTTGATTAGAAATACAACAGGGGGTCTTCTTTTGTGTTCCGAAAGCTTCAGAAATCAATTGTTGTGTTGGGTTTGCGGAGCGATTTTTATAATATCGCACTCGTAGTGAGTAAAAATAGACAGAGGGCCTAAAAGGCAAAATTTTATTTAGCGTTTTTAAAGTGGTCATTTGTCAGTTTTCGTATAAGTATGTGAACACAGTACAAGATATCCAAAAACTATACAACTACACAGGGTGACCAAAAAATAATGCATTCGCGTTGTCTGTGAGCTTTTGATAGATATGAACGATTTACGTCATTTAGCGTACTTCTTTAGTTATTAGTTTAAATAGTACAATATAGTAAATATCTTACATTCTGCTTTTGTATTTCACGAAGCGCCTTTTATCTCCTCAGTGGCGTATCTAGGGGGGGGGCAGGGGGGGCACGTGCCCCGGGCGCCGGATCAGAGGGGGCGCCAAATTGGCCAAAATTTTTGATATACTTTTGCATTATTTATACATAAGAAAAATGAAAATTGATAAAATGCTAGACTAGTACATTTTCCTCGGCCGTCAAATTAGGAGGGGCGCCAAATAAGCAAAATATTTTGTTTTTATTGTGCATTATTTACATTTTATGAAATCTGTAGGTATGCATAAATTTTAGAAAGGTACATTTTGCCCTGGCGCCAAATTAGGGTGGGCGCCAAATCGGCCAACATTTTTGATTTCCTTGTGCATAATCAACACATAAAGAAAATCTTCATGCGTAATTTTTAAAAAATTGCTAGATTGGTACATTTTCCACGGCGCAATATCAGGGGGGGCTCCAAACCAGCCAAAAATGTTTAGGTATTTCCTTATGCATAATTTTCACATAAAGAAATCAAATCAGGATGGGCGCCAAATCGGCCAACATTTTTGATTTCCTTGTGCATAATCAACACATAAAGAAAATCTTTATGCGTAATTAAAAAAAATGCTAGATTGGTACATTTTCCACGTTAGAGAGGCAAACAGCGAAATTGTAAATTGTAACTTTATAAAACGCGACCCTGGTCCTACATGTACATATTGTACATGTAGTACTTAATAAGTACTACATGCTTCGAACAAAGCCTATATTCAGACTTTCATACATTTGCGACCTTTGATTGTAGGGGATGGATTGTTTTATGGTAAGCACCCCTAATGGCGTCTATTATTTTGACCACGTTTCAGCTTCTTAGGTTTGACAGTTTCTGACTTATGTCACTTATACGGTTTTCAGAAAATAACGTTTTTAGGGTTCCGTAGCCAAAATGGCAAAAACGGAACCCTTATAGTTTCGCCATATCCGTCTGTCGTCTGTCCGCAGCATAGCTCAGTGGCCGTTAATACTAGAAATCTGCAATTTGGTACAGGTATACGTATTAATCATGCCAACAAAGTCAAAATCATGGAAATAAAAAATAAAAATAAAAAATTCGGGCACGTCCCCAATTATTACGACGGTTTTTCATACTTTTTCTGCCACTATGGGGAGGTGAGATGGCAGCACTGAGCGGAACGTTTAACGAACTGTCAAAATAGATACGCGCATTTAATTTTCATCATATTTATAGGTTTATTTATTCTGAGAACTTACCTTAGGAATATTGTTTTCTAAAATAAATTAATAAAATAGTTCCAAGTCAATTCCCATGAAATGAACAAAGTTATAGTAATTATTTTTAATACCAGTAGTACGGTCAAATCGTATATTAAACTCGCAAAACATGTAGTAAAGCTGCATTTTTGGTATGTTGTTTAGACATCATAGGGCACTATAAAACCACATTTTGCAAGCAAAAAAAAAGTTGTGCTAGTTACGTAGTACGTGAAAAACTGCGAAATTTACGGTCATTTTTCAGTTTCTGATTTTTATTAAAAAAACCTTACGTTTTTTGACATTATATGTTAGGAAGCGTTTAAAGATTAATAAATTTTCAACAAGCTGAGCTAACATGTATTACCGTAGGTTTTATAGTTTTAGAGATTTGCGACTTCTTAAAAGTACTCTTTTTTGTAAACTAACGCTATTTTGAGTTTTCCTAACGATTTCGGCTTAATATCGCCTCACCTAATTATGCTACGAAAAACATGCGATAATGACCTTATAGCGCACTTAATATTCTTTCGTTAAAGGGTAAAATCATGTCAGCAAACTTTGTAATTGAAAATATAAACGCGTAATTCAAAAGGCAGTAGGCCCGCTATCTAAGTTTTTCATACAAATCGCATGTCGTGTTGCAAAGCTGCAATTTTAGTATATTATATAGGCCCTATAAGGACGTACAAAAATGTATATTACAAGAAATACAAAAAAGGAATTTCTGCATAAGACGAAAAAAACTGAAAAATTATTGGACTTCTTTTACTTTTTGACGTTTAATTAAGAAACTATTATCTTTTTGATACTAATTGCTACAAAACTTAAAAAGAATATTAAATTTCAAAGGATTTGAGCTACCTTGCATTACCCTAAATTATATAGATTTAGAGATACGACATTTCAAAATGTGCCTTCATTAAGTTAAGAAAATAAATGCATGTTTTGAAGCCTCGTATACCCCCAACTATAAGACTTATAGCTGGAGAGCCAGTGAACCCTGAGAGTAACGGTCTTCCTGTAAGGTTAG
>JALPQI010001036.1:0-15506 GCA_025490895.1 Thaumatotibia leucotreta
AAATCGTAGAACCTGTGAATTACAAATGGAAAAAAGATACACTGAAATCACAGGCTGACATAGAACCAAGTGACTTTATATTTACCATTTATAAAAACTTATATTTTTCTATGTCAGCCTTGAATTTCAGTGTCCCTTTTTTTTCATTTGTAGTCCACAGGTTCTAAGATATTACTACTTACTTATTGAAATTATAAGTTTTTTAATAAGGATTTTGACATAAAATATCTTGTTTCATATAATATATGTAAAAAAAATATATATATAATAAACTAAATTAACCGTACAATTGGCAATGGCAAAAATACTGGACGTTCAAGCCCAATACCTATTCACTGCATAGTTGGCAACGTGCAACATACTTGACATATGATTTCTGAAAAACTATCCATAAGCGATTTTTTTTATTAATTTTCTGTTGTTTAAAATCATATAAATAGGCATAAAAATTATAGTTTTATGTATTTTTTCAAAAAAGTGTCGTTGTCGATTTAAGGGTTAGCTTGGCTCGAAATATGTATACTTAGGTTCATTTTTAATGTGACTTTATACAACGTGCTACACGAGCCTCTGAAAACCTTGAACGGGGTGGTTTGGTAGGTTAAACTGAACAACCTTTACTATGGAGCTAACCTAGAAGTCTATAAAAAAATGTTGGCACTTTCATACAAAATGTCGTGATCGATCGGTCAAAATGTATGAAAAAGACAATTTTTTTTTTTTGATTTCGTGATTGGCCCCATAGTAAAAGTTGTTCAGTATAGCCTACTAAATCACCCCGTTCAAAGTTTTCAGTGGCTCGTGTAACACCCTGTATTTCAAACATTTTACTGTGCCATCATACCTACCTATAATAACTAGAGTATTTTTTAATGCAGGACCATGTGACATTACTGGTGAAAATGTAATTCTGTTCTGTATTGTATAGCTAACAAATTACGATAATCTATATACCTACCACTACATGCTATATTGTGACGATTCCAAATGTTGAAATACTTATAGCTGTCAGTTTTGTCAGGTCTTGAACTATCGCTCTTAATGAAGAAGCACGCCTCGCTAAAAATCTGTAAAAGTACCAGAGTTTATTATTGGATATTCGATTAAATCTTGTCACTTGACATACAGAGCCAAAATTGAATATTACTGCAGTGTCGAGCACTGGTAGGGCTGTCATCTCGAGAACTAGGCCAATGACTAAAAAATTAATCCCTTTTACCCCGAAACTTATTGACATGCTGTCAAATAATTAAATTCAATGAGGTGTTTCCTCATATGAAAACAATTCGGGTGTTTACCTTTTTGCAAGCCCCGACCAGTTATCTGACAAATCTGGGGAAACCCAGACGGATGGTAACTATTTTACCTCAATAATACTAACACATACGTTACGATATTGACTTTACAAGAGGCAATACAGAATTTACTAGAATTACAATGCACTGAAGTTACTTGAGACCTCCTCTGACGAAGCACCACAATTAAACGGAATAGCCCCCGGCTGCAGTTGCAGCGTAATTGTACCTGCTCATCGACAAAGGGACCACCCATTATTAGAACACTGTTAATACGAATTACTTTAACCGACATTTTCAACTGACTTCAAGAAAAGGAGGAGCTTCTCAATTCGACTTTTTTTAAATGTTTGTTACCTCAGAACTTTCGACTGGGTGAATCGATTTTGATGATTCTTTTTTTTAATTTAAAAGCTGATGTTTACCGATTGGTCCCATTTTAATTTGCTCCAGTTTTAGCTATGACATATTTTTTTTTGTCCGAAACGCTTAGGACATAACAGACTTGGCATAATCTATTTTTCCATAATCTTAATGTGGCAGAAACATCACTTGGCATAAATAACAATATTTCGAACATTATTTTGCCCGAAACTATCTTGGCCTATTATTATTTACGCCGAGTGTTATAAGATAGAAATTAGATTTGCATATTTTTTTTTTGGCATATAGCCACATGTTCGAAACTTACCTTGCATTTTTCGTCAGGCAGAATTTGTTGTGAGGGTAAAAAAAAATTGCAGTGAGCGAGCGAAGCGAGCGAACAAAACCTTCCGGGGCAGATCCGACTCGGGCAGGTTAGATTAGAAGACTAAGGCGGGAGTTTGCTCCCGCCTTAGTCTTCGAGGTTATTTTTTTAGCAACCTAGAAAGTACTCAGCTCTGTAACACAATAAGTAACGTGCAGAATATTTCTACTAGGTACCTCAATTATATTGAGAGGTTGTAATTATTCTTTCTTTATTATGCTAAAACAAACTATGAGGATACTTTTTATGCACATCCAGATTATGCCTCATCATAAATAGGAGCATCGAAATTATGCTCGTATAATATTCGTACAACTCGAAATCTGCCACAACGAAATATGCTAAAGTTAAGTATCCCACAACAGTTTCTGCACAAAGCCCATTATGACTACATAGTTTATGCCATATAGAATTCTTCATAAAATAATTATGCCACAATAGGGTGAACCAAATCAGCATTAAACACTTCGACATTTATTTTTTAACCGACTTCAAAACGGTATTTTTCTAGTAATTAACGGCTACTGAACTATGCTGCGTGCAGACGGACGGATAGACGGACATGACGCAACCATAAAGTTATTACGAAATCTTAAAAAGGACTGCTAATATTTTATTTGACAAATACATTTTATTCGGAGAAGGTGAAACAGGTTCTTATACACATAAAGGTATTTATTTCTACGAAATAGACTGATATACCATCCCGACCGATCGCAACCTTTCCCTTATTTCATTCAAGAGCACTAAAGTGAATAGAGCAAAGCAGCTGTATATACCAATTATATTTCGAGCACAGCCAAGCTAATTAGCAATTACTTGTATTCGTTCCGGGAAGGATCGCGGCTATCTAATTTACGCGGCCTCTCCCGGGAGTGCAGCGATTCCGTGACCGGGATAGACTATAGGCAAGGCCAATACCAGCAAGGCTACCATGATGTGTTAAATACGATTCAGTTTAGGTTTGGCTTTTCAGTTTTTGACAGTTATTTTATGGAGCTGACACATCGCGATTCAGTAGGCTTATGATGGCACCGCGTCTAATCGTTTCATGCGGTTGCCGTCACGTTTTAACATGTATGCAAGTGCGCAAGTGATGGATAGCACGATAAATTGATAAAACGGGACCATCATAAGCCACCAGATTAGGTTCTTAACTGAATCGCATTAGTAGATCTTGGTATCCCCCTGGAATGGAGTAATCTAGGATGGCAAGTAGAGGATTTCCCATTTGTAAGTTTTTCAGAAATTTAAGCAATTTTATCTCAGTGCTTAATAATGGAGATCTAGAGGCCTACTTACACTCATGTCGTCAAATATGTCGCGCGTAGCAACACGGGTACGTATTTTTTTGCGTTAAAATGTGTCATGGTCATTATTGTTTATATTCAACAATTTATATATTCCCATAGCTACCATTTTCAAGAGACTATGCATTTTTATAAAATCACGTTGCCTACAGTAGACGTATAACTTTGTTTCGCCTTCATTCAGCTTGATCAAGCTGAAGTGTGAATGAAGTTATTTTTTTGGGCACAAGAATAGAAATTAACCAGTACCTAACCGTAAAACTGATTAAGAAAAAAATCGAATCCAATTTTTTTGATATAATGTTTAATTCGATAATTTCCCATTGGCCAACTTGTATTTTTTTCTACATTTACTATCTATCCTTACAGGTATTTATTAAACCTAAGACAATAGCGTCATTATTAACATATTGTTTACCATAACAAAAATAAATAAATAATTCCAAATTATGGCGCATATAACACCGTGTGTAGAAGGTGAACTTTTAGAATTCAGTCACCGAACAACAGAACAGATCAATATTCTCAGCTAGGTACAATTTAATATCTTCCATAAAGCGAAAATATATTGTTAACATGATTCGCACTGATTTTAAGCAACAATGATAATATTAGCTCGTCTGTGCTGTTTCGTGGTTAATTAAAACGTGAGCGCATACTACTGTGTATGTATACCCACATTAGATTATGTACACTTCCGACTATTTTGCAATGTATCTGAAAATGGAATCAAACGCCGAGATTATATTCAACCATGTGTGGAGATAGATTTTAAACAATACACAAAACTGGCAACATGGTCCTAATTCAGTAGGTATTACTAAATATGATTCTCTCATTGTATATGTACATATACTCGTACAATGAGAAAATTATATTCAGAAATACTTAATTATTTAAAATGTACGTTTCATATACAATGAGCACCAACAAACCCTATGAACAGTGTAGGTAGGTAAGTACGAGTAAGTACTTGTAAGTAAGAAAAACTTTAGTTGTGGTCGTGAAAGAGGTGTAAAAGGGGTCGTAAAACGGTAAGACTATTTTCACCTAAAGCTTACTACACAAGGCCAAAAACATAAATTTACTCAATAGTATTTCCTTCACAATTTTTACATTTCCTACAGAAACAAAACGTTGAATTTAAAGGATTTTTTTTGTTTTCCAGAACCGACTTCGGGCAATGTAGGCATCTATTTTTGGACGGAAAATACAATAACGCAGCGATCAGAATAACTGTCAAACTGTCGATAGAGATGCTTGTTTTTTTTTCCCAACAGCACAATAAATATTTTTGTTTTTTATGAGTATGCAAAGCGCACAATTTATTATGACACCCCGGATACACGCGTCCTACTGCTACAGTCAGAGTCTGATTAAAATAAAAAATAAATTAAGACACATGTACATTATAATATTTAAGTACACGTCGGGCTTTGGTCGCTCGTACTCCATTAGGTAATGATCCTCTAAATAGGTCGAAACATGTCGAGCAATTATCGGCTTAAATTACGTGAGTAACCCGTTTGCTAAATATTTAAATTTGTTATATTATACTTAAAAAATCTGACAGTTGACCAATAATTGGTTAAGAACCTAATTACATTATTGTAAGTACCTAATGTATAATTTTTGCATTTTCTGTAAGAATTCTAGAACGTGTTCTGGTATAGGTGAAAAACTTAATAATGTCACCTGTTGTATGTGTGAGTGACGTGTTCGAATAGGCATTTGTTTTGTTTGTGTTACTAATTTCAAATATGTGTTCTCTATTCGAATACGTCACTCACACGTACAACAGGTGACTTTCTTAAGTTTTTCACCTATACTTTATTTGTAAAATCTAAATGTTAATTAGGTTATTTATTTGTACCGCATTATAAAACATTCAAAATAAATCCTAAGCTGTAGAAGGTAGGAACAAACAGACCATAGACCATTTCATATGCTTTCGTTTCATACACCGCACATGTATGCATAATTTGGGTGCAATATGCCGTTTCTACGCAACGAGGCGGAATCAAATTTGATGAAATCATTACGAGGGAGACCTGGCCTGCTACTACGAACACCGAAGTTCGCAAATTTCGGGGATTTTTCTCTGTCACTCTAATGACGCCTTCGTTGGAGTGAAAGAGATAAATCCCCGAAATTTACGAACTACGATGTTCACGGCAGTATTGGGCACTCAAAAATAAAAAAATTATTTGAATGAAAATTTTTGTAACAATAAAATCATATCGATATTCAAACTTATTCAAATAATTTCGTCGAGAATAATTTGAATTTAGGAAAATTTAATAAAAATAACTCATTCTTATTCAATTACATTTATTTATAATTTTGAATAATGCCGACATGAAGCAATTTATGAGGACCCTATCGTCTCAGTTGATCCACGCTTCTGGGGACCCCAGAGCTGGCGCCTATTTTCCCCAAAGGATCAGCATTGCGATCCAAAGAGGGAACGCCGCCAGCGTCATGGGGTCCATGCCGCAGACAGACCTGCTCGACGGGGTATTCTTTTTATAAGGGTTTTTTTTTGTAGGTAAGTATTTTTATTAAATGTATATTTAGCTTTTCTATTTAGATTATTAGTTTTATTTTAGATGCGATTTATTTATTTATGTGTTTATTTCAAAATTTAGAATAAGTTTATGCAATAAAGGCTTATAACATTAGAATAACTTTTCTGTTGTTATTCTTATTCTTATTCAAGTTAATTTTTGCCCAACACGTAGCAGGCCTGCACATAAATGCACCATTGTATCTCGGCAGATTTGGGGTCCTAGTATAAATTTGTATCAGGTACAATGTATCAGAGCCTACCATGAACACCAAATAGGTAGGTATCAGACATTTTGGAAATGTATCTCTCTCACTCCAGATGAAGCTTAACTGGAGGGACGGAAATAGTTGACCAAAATTTACGATTTAATATTATGTTCGCGGTAAATCAACTGAAATTCCTCCGAACATTTAGTACTATATTGCGTGTGAAACCATTTTTTTTCTTTGTAATACCCTCGCCTTAAGAAACTGTACGAGTCTAAAGCACTTTAGGTCTCCTTTATCTAGTGGCTTAATGAACTTCGCTTAACCACAATCATGTGGCCTGTACAGTCACTAATAGTTGTCTGGTAAGCTACCGTAAAACCATACAACTATAGTCCACTACTACAACTATGGTCCACAAGTTCAACTCGTAATTAAGCATCAATGGAAATCTTTTATTTTGGTTTTCTCTAAGTTTTTTAATCATTAATGAGGAGACTTTGTATAATAACTGCGTCAATAATATAATAAATTACACTAAATCGAAGATATTTGACTTAGTTTTGGACCATAGTTGGGAGCTTTTGGACTATAGTTGGGTAATTTTACTATAAAGGATGATTGATATAATTATTACAAATAAGATCTTGAGGGCAAAATGGTGATCATATCAAATACAAATATTAATAAGAATTCCATGACTTATCACTGATTTCTGTTAAATCTTTTTAGGGTTCCGTAGCCAAAATGGCAAAAACGGAACCCTTACAGTTTCACCTTGTCCATGTCCGTCTGTCCGCAGCATAGCTCAGTGGCTGTAAATACTAGAAATTTGCAATTTGGTACAGGTGATCCTTGATCGCCGTTTCGCACCATAAGTAAACCAAACGTAAAAATGGGACTATCATAGCCACAGTAGACGCTAGATGGCGCTGGAATGGGAGAGAGTGGATATAGTTACCGACGGTCGAACAACTTGGTGCATAGCCAAGATGCCAATCGCTAAGCATTCAGCCGTTAACGAAACGCAACTTTGTCACACCAATGGGTCAATGCAAAAACATTTGACATAGGCCTTAATCAAAACAAATATCAAATCACGTCCATTGTGTTACGAAAGTTAGTCATACAAATAAATAAATAAATATCGTAGGACATCTTACACAAATCAACCTAGTCTGCTTACTACTCTAGCTTACCGTGAAGCTCAATTAAGGCTTGTGATGTGGGTACTCGGCGACGATACATATAATAGATAGATACATATAAATACTTAAATACATAGACAACCATGATCAAGGAACACATATTTGTGATAAACAAATACTTACACAAATAATGCCCTCGCCGGGATTCGAACCCGGAACCTCCAGCGGCTCCAGCTTCGTAGGCAGGGTCACTACCAACTAGGCTACGGAGGCTGACAAATTATGTGGTATCTTCCTACTCTATCCAAAAACCTTCGCCAGTAGTAAAGGGGGGATAATTTAAAAGATAAGGTTAGTATTGTTTATCGCTCATAGACAAATTGAATTTATCGCCTTTTTTCAATGCCAAAAGTTGTTACACAAAATGTAACTTCGTAACACAAAAATTATATGACGTTTAATTTTGTTTTCATTTAATTTAATGTACTTTTTTTGCAATGGATCCTAATATAATAAAATAATATGGATCATACTGGTCTGAAATAAATTAGTTTATTTCAGACCAGTATGATCCATAAATTGATGTTAATAAAAAGGAAAACTTACACTCACACTCATATACAAGATAAACTAATATAAAACCGGCCAAGAGCAGCATGTCGGGCCATGCTCAGTGAGACACAATTTTTTTTCTTCTGGAGCGATTATCTCCGAAAATATTGACATTAGAAAAAAACTTTTCTTAGAGACCCTTATTATTTTTAATTAAGATACCTATTCAATGATACCCCACACTATAGGATTACATAAAATAAAATAAAAATATCCCCACTTCACCAGTTGGCGAAGTACCCAAAAAAAAATGTTTTTTCTAGTTTTTATTGTACCACTTTATTGGCACAATTCATATGTATACCTGTACCAAATTGCAGTTTTCTAGTATTAACGGTCACTGAGCTATGCTGCGGACAGACGGACGGACGGACAGACGGACATGGCGAAACTGTAAGGGTTCCGTTTTTGCCATTTTGGCTACGGAACCCTAAAGAGAGTGACAGAAAGGTAAAACTACGCTATACTAACAGAGTGTTAGCGATTAGCATATTGACTACGCACTATGTTGACAAGGAAAAAAATTAGTTGGCTACCCAAACTTCAATAACGGAGAAGAACTTTACAGTTTATCTTCACATGTCTAACTTCCGAATATTCCCATTAACAGCAAAGCCGTCTAAAGAATAATCGTTCCTTGTGCCGACTGTACTTTGAACGGTGATAGTAAGTGACACAAGTACTGCGACAATTAAGGTCAATTTTCTTTGTTACTTTGTAATTTAGTTCCATTAAATTGTAATTTTAGTTCGTCATTGCAAGTTTAACGTGAGCGTCTGCAATGAAAGTGGAATTATTTAAAAGCATTCATTAACTTAGTTTGAAGCTCTAGTGAGGTATAGAAGGCGGCTTATTGTGGTTTTCAGTTTATTAAGCCTTGGAGAAAATGAAGTATTAACAACTAGTAATTATTATCCTTAAAAGCATAGTAAAGTGAATAGATTAATTGGTCCATTGTGTTATTACATTATATTAGGTTGTTGCGTTGCACATACGGGGCACATTGCGCGCAGAACCGATGGCCGTTCGGGCGGAAAGGTTGTCGAGTGGCGACCACGTACCGGAAGGCGCAGCGTGGGTAGGGCCCTCACAAGGTGGACTGATGACCTGGTGAAGGTCGCAGGAGTCTGCTGGATGTGGGTAGCACAGGACCCGTCATTGTGCCAATCTTTGGGGGAGGACTATGTTCAGCAGTACCTAGACGTCTTTTCGGCTGATGATGGTGATGATGATAGCTAACAAATGCATTTCCCAGGGCAGTAGTCACTACTGTCCGGGCATTTTTTTACTATTCGCCTTTCTCCTACTGGTTCTTCGTAAACATTACGAGTAGGTATATAGTACGCGGTAAAACGGCAAAATATAACGTTAGATACGTGTAGAAAATACGCTTAACTGCTTGCTATAGATATTGTATTTCGACAAACAAATTGAAGCATTTCCTATTTGTAAACAGAAAAGTTTAGTTAGTTTCTACATCCTACAACCTTTACGAAAGATCCCATTCAATAGGTAGGTACTTACATCAACATCATACATCGGATACATTACGAATAGGATGATTTTACCTTTAGTTGTACCATGAGTTGGCCAACATTTTCTCGATACATATAGCGATTTTTCATCCTCGTAATGGTGTATTGGAGCGAGCGTGATGCATTATTTAAGGTACGTATCGTAAACATTACTTGCAACTGACCTGTAGATTCCTACGCAGTAAATGCTCGAATGTGTATGTACTTACTGCCTGTCGAATGAAACTAAACTAAGCATCCCATTCATTATCCATGATTTCAAACGCCTACTCCCATCCATAAGAACCAGTCTATCCCTATATTTCACCTGTCAGCGCCTTTGTGACGGCCTCTTAAAATTAAGGCACTCGTCAGACCCCTAACGACCCTCAGACCTCCGTAGTCCGTACAACCCCCAGTATTAAACAACCGAGTATTCTTTCCATCTCGCCACTCTTAAATGAATTAACATTAATGACGCCGGGTTCCTTTCCTTTCATTCCTTTTAATTGAGTTGGTTTATTTTTTGCAGCTTCTTGTATTTTGTACTAAAAACATGATTACGAGAAAGTTTTCTCTTTAATATTAGAAATAAATGAGTTCGGCATTCTTTTTTAAGCTAGTTATAGGCTCTCAAGGTTTTCGAAAGGTCGGAAAAATGAGTTACATTGTAAGTACTATTGCGTTACAATTGCTTGCAGAGCGTTGTTGGTGAGCTTGAAACGATAAATATTCTGTCTATTTGCTGACAGAGCGAATAGCTGATGCTCAGTAGCCGAAAAAAGAAGAATAAGTTTAGTAGGTACATAATTATATTTGTAATCTATAAATTCAAACAATTATGTGCAGTGCAACCCAATTCTAGAAAGATAGCACAACTATTAGTTTTAATTTATGCTATTAGGATAGATAGGGGATGGTCCCGTTTTTGCCGTTTATCGTGCTACGCATCCCTTTCCCTCTCGCATACCTACGTGTCACAACGTGACGGTAAAACCAACAACAACAAACGATAAACACGAAACCATTATAGGTACGATTCAAGCATACCGATTGGTTCAATTTTCATGTTCTCGATATTGGAATAGCACGTCTAGTTAATAATGAATGTTCCGTATTGATTTCATTTGTGAATTATGAATAGCTATCAGTAATTCGATTCCAGAACGAATAGGTATATACAAAATAACAATAACGGATAAAATATTTATGAAAGTATGGGTTGTAATACTTGTAATTAAATGGAGTTTTATTTTGATTGTGCGCTGGAATAAGGATCGTTTCATAGTAGTAGATATGAAGGGTCCACAGAAAGAACATCTCTAGTCAATTCAAATTACAAAAGGGAAACCCACCTTTATTATTGTAGATAAGGGCTAGAAAATTTGTCGCATCGACCGGTTGCGATCTATTGTGGCAGCCAGTTTATAGTTCGTTACTAATACCCGTTGAGTCTAGGAAGTTCCAGATTCTTTGGGCTGTAATATTCTGTACCTCGTGAGATTGAAGTACCTGCCTACAGGTGAATACTTCTTTTGTACATTAGAGCTTCTCGTGGAATTTATATGGAAAAACCACCTTCTATTAACAGAATAAGCTGTGAATTTGCCCTGATTTTTTTAGGCACTGGACATGTTTTTTCCGTGGACCCTTCATATATTCCTTCAATCTGTCATCAACTCAGCGAGTGACCTAAAACTAATTACATTACATTACATTCGGACCCTAAAACCCTGAACTTGATTTGTTATTGATTTATACGAGTACGTACTACCACTATACGTAGAGTTTTTGCTAGGTATTTATGCTTGATAAAATTAAAAGCAATCAAATGGCGATGTTTCATGATAATTATGCCCATTTCTACATCTGGCGGATTAAATGATCGGCCCGCGCAGCCGATACATAATCTACTTAATGCAGACGATCACAGCGTGTACTAGATACATCCATAATCCTGTTGGTAACATATTTGTTGAATCAGAATATTATCCGGCAGTGACTATAGTTGACTAGTCGCCTCATGTATAACTACAGGTCATTCCAAAGTTTCCATACATTAGCTAGTGAAATTACTTCCAGCAGAAATTTACTGCACGAGTTGACTAGCTACAGATTTGACTAAATATTACACGTTCGAGAAGTTTGCAAATGGTCAGCATCACAGTATACATTAACGTTTCAGTACGAGTATCCAACTTTCATGTTCTGAGTATTATCTCAATGAGAATTACGAAAGGGGTCGTATAAAATTATGTTGCAGTAAATATGGCATTTCCATTGCTAAGTGTATTCAATAAAGAAAAAAAAATTAAAGATTCTAATATGTAGAGGCGCCCGCGATGGGCTTACTATGTAATTAAGAAATACTACACATAGAATGGGTGAATTATAATGGAAGACACGATTCTTATGTAAAATGTATTATGTTAAGTTATAGTAAAAAATAACCAAAGTACCTATCTTTGTTAATATTATTTATCCTCGCTGTACAAAATGAGGACGTAAAGCCGTATTTGTGAAACAGGTTCGTCGATTTTTATCCCGTTCGTACTAAATGAACCGTTGTTTACGAGTTAACTACAAGTACTAAGTTAAAGTCTCGTTAGTACTTGCGCATTTGTGCAAACGAAATTTATTGAAAGACGCAAACATTAACATCAAAAGGTCTTCGGACATTTTAACAACTCGCTAACACGATAGCAACTCTACTCACACTTTCAATGAGTTCCTAGTCAATTCATTGATCCACCCGGTGGTCACTATTTAAAGGTGCATTCAGACCAAACGAACCCACCTCCCCACTCTACGAAATTAGATCGATACACAAAACGTGATTGGCTGATTTCGTAGAGCGGGGGATAGAACAGCGAATGCTCTTTTGGTCTGAATGCACCTTTATAGATCACGCGGCATCAACGGGTGGGTAATGCAAAATGGTTGCTTGTCACACGCCAGTTGCAAACGCATAGTCGCCGCGTGGACAACGTGTGATCTATGCGTGACGAACATGTCGTTGTTGGCCTTCAGCGTAAAGCGCGTAGACCACCCGTCATACACCACTTAAATATGTTTTTTTTTTTATTGAACCTAGAAATGTTAATAGTTGGCATAGAATCGAGTCGTCGTTGAGTTGTTATAATGTGCAAAGACCTTCCTATATACGGTATACTTACCGTAAAGGATACTGTTTTCCTCATGTTGACTGCGGCGACGCGCCGGCACCGCGTAAAGTTTTTACATTACGCGCGCTCCGCTGCCGATGGAACACGCGGTTTCCAATAAACTGAGTTACACTTGTGGACAATGCGATTGACCTTTTTAACAGTGATCATGGTAAACATTATTTTTTGAGCAAATGTCTCTACGGCTCCAATAACGCCATAAGTATACATTTTTAAGCTAACACGGTCATTTACATTATTAGTATGACTTAAAAAAGATTTGATATTCTATGTTAGCAGTAGGTATGTAGATCCACCTAAATTTTGTAAGTATAGGAGCATTCCATGAGAAATTCGCGTACGTAATACGATTCTTTTAGTACTTCTAAAAATGATAGGAACCAGAGTTCTAGTGTGGTAATATTTCGGGACTTAACTTACACGTTCACACAGTTATTTCTAACTTTGAGCATTTATTTAACGTAGCTGCCACAGATAGTATAAGCGTCACGTAAGCGACATTCTCGTAGAATACCCCTATAACGTAAACGATAGCGTTCATTTTCAGAAACAACTTACCGAAGTATTTATTTCAGATATTTCTGAGAAGATGAGGATTGAGCTTACCTAACTGTTTATTCTATGGAACTGACACATCGCGATCCAGAGGTCCTAAACTGAAGGCCCCGTTTTATCCCTCCAGGTTCAATATTAAAATTACACAATATCAATATCTGTTTGTCCTTTTTTTAATTAACTAATAGAATTACAAGAAGGAATAGTTACGATACATCAAGTCCATCAGATATACATAAAATATTGGAAATACTGGACACTTTTTCAGTGGACAATCATAAAACGTGTCAAAAGTCAAGATTGAGAATGCATAAGAATATATATCGCACGCTAAGTCATCACATTCCCATGAAACATTTTACCAGGTAACCGGGCTATATTTTTTGAAATAAATAAGTTATTAAATATAAGCACTTTTTTTAAATCTTTTGACGCTACTCTTTTTATGGCTCCACGTGTATTTGTAGATTAAGGCCCAGATGTGTTTGAACATTGTTCAGCGACATCTAAAATGAAGCCACTTTTACTAGTTTGCCCAGGGCACCGCCAAGGTTTTAATAATAAGTTTTTCATAAGACTTCATTAAAATAAGTTTTGTTGTTTACAAGTGAACAAAAGGCTTCCTTCGGGATCTATAAATCATTTCAGAATTTTCAATGAAGGTTAGTAAAACGACGTGTTTATATAAGGAGAAATATTTTGTATTGACACTGATTAACATTAGTGATCAAATATTTCTAGAACGATACAAGGATACGACCCGCTTTATGATAAAGCAGCCACGGCTGCATATGACCGCATGTTTCGTACGTTTAACTCCAAAATGTCCCAGCAGTATATTGCGTATAAGTACAGTGAAATCGACGTCAAAGATATCATTACGGTTTAGGCGACAAAAACACCACCTTAATGTAGTGTAAATATGTCAAATCAAATCAAATTATTTATTTACTCTGAACACATTAAATACATGCAAATACAATTTAAACCAAAATCAATATTTACAAATTTTACATTAATATATTGAATAAATGATGAAAATGAAGGCAATAAACATGGAAAAAAGGTAATACAATAATTATTAAATGTCAAAAATAAAAATAAATTAATTTAGTGCATCAGCAAAATATTCTTCAATACAATAATAGGGTCTTTAATAAAATAATCTTTTAGTTTCCGTTCAATTTCTTCATGTCATCACAATCTTTTAAAATTTTGGTTTACTTATTATAAACTCTAATTGCTATATTACCTAAACTGTTATTATATTGTACAAAATTAAAGGCTGGCAGTATTAATTTGTCGTTGTTCCTTGTATCTTCCTATGTATTTAGCACCTCAGCTGTAATAATATATTTCTAGTCGACTGTACCTGGAATTTCAGCCTTGTTAACGTGTATGTAATAAAATAAACTTGAGATTCATACACCATTTGAGCAGTAGTCTGCGCCTATGTAATTTTATTAGACCCGAATCTCCAAGGCCGGCCCCAATTTGCTTAGGGAATTTATGTGTTCCCAAAACTTCCCCAACATAAATAATATACATACTCGTAAGTCACACAAGTCTTCGATTATTAATAGCCGGTCTAATGGGAAAAAAGGCAATGGAGCAAGTGCCCTGCTTTCGACGGTTCCCATGTTCAATTCCCGACGTTTTAATGACAGCCCGTGAAATGGCCCATAATGATTATACAGTGTGTTACCATGACCCGGGCTTTTAAGAACATGGTACCTAATACTACACATTCCTGGCAATCGTTTTTTAAGTATCAGTCGACAAGTATTTTAAATTAACTGTACCATTTATTTTATTTCCCGATGTAAAGCGTGTACAGCTTATTTGTGAAACGCTGCGAGTGACTGCGGTATGTCATTGCCAAGCGCTAATTAACAATTAATTTTGAAGTAGGTACATTGCTTCTCCTTGATTTTTCATTAGAAAATTAATTTGGATCAAAATTATAATTTCTTAATCAATTAATGCTAACTATTCCGCTAAAATTCTGTATCTAATTCCTCGGTTTAATTAAACGCCTGCATGATGGTATCACTCTGTAGATTTTGATTTCTAGTAGTGCAGGGAAATGTTTGTGTTTCTGATGAGGTTTCCATAGCTCACAATCACGTGTTGTTTTTACCCTCGTATCACTAACATGCGAGTTTCCATGTCATGTATGTCTGATATAAATTATCGATCATAGCAGCCAAAAAAGTAATTGTAGAAAAACAAAACTAAATTAATTTTTCAGTGAGATAAAGCCGTCTCATTCTAATTTTTCTCGGTTTAAATTACATGAAACTATCAGCGACCTTTTTATTAAGTTGATCATTTAAAGGGTACAACTACACGTTCCTTAGTGTT